>JAQFVV010006368.1:2401757-2678865 GCA_028023455.1 Epiperipatus broadwayi | reverse complement strand
CACACACACATATATATATATATATTGTATGTATATGACTCATTTCAAACACACAGAATATATTATTTAATTAAAAAAAATTTTTTTTCTTTTATATATATAGATTTATGTGTGTATTTATTATTATATAGTTTATAAATAGTTAATAAATAAGCAGTTATAAAGAGAAAAAGGTAGTGAGAAACAATATTTAATATAGGGATTTATTATATTTTATTAAATAATGTGTTGAAATTATTTAACTATATTTTTATTAAATAAGGCAGATCAGAAAGAAAGTGTAAAATAAAGCAATCAAGATTAGTAGATTAGGATGTGAAAATGTACACGTGTGAGTATGAATGTTTAAACATTTTTTACACCTATTTCTAGTAACTATAGATTGCCAGCTTTATTGTTTGTGTTATCTGTATCTAAGATTATTTTTTAAAAGAGGTGCTTTGATGGGATAAAACGTGATTATTAATTTTCTTGTAAAATTGCGACAGACATCAAACTTGTGAAGCTTTGATCTTTGTTTCAAGATAAGATTTCCAGGTGGTCCTTTTCTTTGATTAAAGATTCGCAATATAAATGAATGAAACAATATTTAGAGGCAGTCAGTTTTTTTTTTAATGTTGGGAAAAGGAGATGTAGCTATCAGTTTTTTTTTAATGTTATGAAAAAGAGAGTGAGCGATTTGATTTTTTTTTTTTAAAAATTGAGGAAGAAAAAATGACTCTTGTTTTAAAGTCAGTATAGATGAAGATGTGCATATATATAAGTAATTCCCAGCAAGATTAAGATAAAGAAAAAATTGGAACAAAATTGAATTTCTTTGAAGAAGTTATTAACAATTCTATGAAATGATATTAATATATTTTGCTGTGTATAATACAATGAATTTGCATTGCTAAAACCATTGTTTCTGCTTTCTGGAATCCTACAGAATGGGTTAGCTCACTGATCTGTCTATGGACTCATATACCAGTCAAATAATAGCCAACAAAAATGATAGAGTTTAAAGCCAACCACACAAGCTATTTGAAATGCTTCTTTTCTGGCTCCTGGTCTATTATAGGCTCATTACCTTTGGATGGAGGGAGAAGGGGAAAGAAGAGGAAAAGAAAAATGTATAAAGGCCTTATAACTAGGTTTGATTAAGCTATCAACCAAATTTTTGTTAAAATTTTCCTCATAGTCATCTAGAGTGTCTACAACAATTCTGTTTGAAATGGTAGAGACAAGCAAATCCACCAGTTCATACTTATCTAAAAGTATTTGAAATAACTTTTTTTTGAAATGGTAGAAGCAAGCCAGTCAACGAATTCAGCATTATCAAAAGTATCAACAATAAATAATTTTAAAATTGTGGAAATAAGCAAGTCAATTAATTCATGTTTATCTTAAAAGTATCTGCAAGAACTTTTCTTTTTTTTTAAATGGATCAAATCAACTTATTGAAGCTATACGTGAGACAAGCAGTCTGAAAATTCAAACTTGAGACATTTATAAGAAGTGAAAATAATCGGGTAACTATGAACTTTCATTAACAGATTTTTTATTCTTACTTATTAAAAGTAAACCTTAATTTATTGGTCAAAGCATTTTTTTTTTTTTGATACAGAAACATTAAAGGCTTGTTTATCGATAGTTATTCTCAATATCACATAACATAACACAAACACAGTTTAAATCTTTAAACTTAAATTTTCATTATTTTTTATCTTTTTTTTTTTATATTATACATTGTAATATTGAAATGTTTTTTTTTTATTGTTCTTCATTTGTTATGATAATGAGCAACCTATAAATATATGCATTTATAATGTTTTTTTTATTTATCTTGTTGCATATTAAAATTGATATAATGTATTTTATTTTATTTTGCTCAAGGTTGCAAGAATATTTTTTTATATATGTGATTTATGTATTAATCTCTAATATAAAGGGAACACATTTTAAAAATATATGTTGACATATCACAGGGTGTGTGTGCATGTGTAACTGCTTATACAAACACGTCAAAAGAATAGGTTATACATAATTAGTTTAAATATGGTAAATTATAAAGCAAGGCTTACATATGAATGGAAGTGAAATAAAACACAAGTTACATATGAAATTTATTTTTATGATATAATAAGTTAGGAAAGTCTTAAGTAAGCATTCCATGAAATATATTTTTTAATGTCATTTTAAGCCAGCTTATTTTAAAATATCCAAAAATGACAAACTTATATATTAAATTTATTTGGTTGTGCTTATATAAATTTTTGTATTAGTTTTGTATTGAATTAATGTAATAATAAGCCATTTATCTAATTAGTAAATTTGATTTTAAAGAAAGAAAGAGTAATAGTATTAATAAAATATAATTATATATCTTAATTGGTTTCCGAGTTCTTATTAAAAATATTGTTGTATTTTTCTTGTCTTAATTCTATTGTTTTAAATGATCATCATCATCATCGCTCGCAGATATTAAGAATCATCAGCATTCGCAAATATTAAGAAAGTGCTCGCAAAATGTTAAGTAAACTAGAATGTTGATTTACCTTTAAGTATTTAAGGATTATGCTTGATAATAACCAAGTTTTAATAATTATAGTTCAATAATAGAAAGCTAAAATTATGTTGTGTCCATGAGTTTTGATCATCTTCATCAAAGATGGATATCGTATTATTGATTAAAACACCGTTTAAACATGGTACTGTACAAGAGTTATGATCACCATCATCATTAATAAATTATAATCATTAAATCTAATGTTTAACATAATTAATATATTTAGTAAATAGGGGTTTATAGAAAGTTGAATATCATGTAGAGAGATGCATGATGATCAGTCATCATCACTAGTATTATTGAATCCTAGTTTTAACTATAAAAGTATTTTAGTAAATAAACATAAACTTATATAAATGCTAGTGAATGTAATATTTAAATCCCAGTTTGACATGGGATGATTTTAAAAAGTGCTTATGAGTTTATAAAGATAAATTTATTGTTGTGAGTTTATTAATAAGCTATGGCTGGTATCATCATCACTATTATTATCATTATTATTATGATATTATTATCATCATCATTATTACCTTTATATTGTGATAAATAATCTAGTTAAATGGCCATCAATATCAATAATGGTCTTCACGATGCTTGTTTAGAAGCCATTAATAAGATTATACTTGTCTGTTCATCAATATACGTAAAATGAGCTAGCAATGTCTATAAGAGTCTTTGATCTATATAAATTTTGGTGATATGGGGATCTTATGATTTTATTGACATGAGTAAAATATAAGAGTGTCATTTTTTTTTTCATTAGTCATCCAAGTCATGTGTGATAAAAATGTACCGAATGAGTTTGAACTCAGTACACTCTAAACAGATATTTATCTAGATTTAAAACAATCTAGTGGCGCTCGTGGGAAAACACATGTACTTAGCTAAACTGAATAAAAAGTGATCCCATCCCTTTTCCAACTTATTAACTTTATGTAATATGTTTTATAAGTTGTCATGAATAGCACCAGTGTGTGCGTATGACCATGAATGGTCTTATATATTTGGAAAGAAGAATAGGAAGGATTCTTTGTTAAAAGAACCTAGTATGGGAGATAAGCATAATGCACTCCAGGAATCTCACAGTGGGTAATTTTATTCAGATGCTATATTTAATATTATTTTATTTGATGACAATGGCCAGTATGTTTTATTGTTCAAATGACTTCCCCAATATCTAAATATCATTAAATCTTTAATGATGATAGTTTTAATTTTCATTGTTGTTATTTTAAGTATTGAGAAATGAGATAATTTATTTATTTCATTATTAGCGTGACAGAATTAATGTTTGAGATAGTTGCAATCGGGCTATAATGTTATATTTAATTAATTAGAAATAGACACCCAAATAGAGCATGATATGCATATATTCTTATTTATATGTTAGCATCATCCTTATTTAATTATAAATTGTATTTTAGCTAACACAGTGAATTCATTTCTCATTTAATTTACTCGGTTACAAATGATGAACCGCTGGAGCATATCATATATCCTGTTTAGTGTTTAGTTATTGAATTATAGCAACTATCATTTTATCACTCATCTATATATTAAACGGTTACAAAATAGCAGCCTTTTTCATCATTACATTATTTTGTATGCTGTTACAAATTTTTTTTTCTTACTGTTACAAAGGGCATAGATTAAGAATATTATAATAATTAATAATTTCTATCTATCCAATTTCTATTTATTTTCTGTTACAAATGGTTATTATATTTTTTTATTTTTTCTTTCTGTTACAATATATATATATATTGTAGGGTATTGAGTTCAAACCCTACACCACCAACTCCAAAGACTCCATAAGTTAGAAAGGGAAAAATTTTTTTTCCTCTACTAACTGATAATTTATTAGTGAGGAAAACAACGTATATATGTCGAATAGTTTAACAGTCTACTTAAGAGTGAAATTTTAATGGGGATATGAGAAACCATTGTCTTAGTTTCAAATTTCTAAAGTACCCATAATTATGAGTTAGCTCAATAGTTATATCCATCTGAATATATTTATATATAAAAATTAAAGTTTTGAGTAGATATAAATAGTTATCTGTAGCTGTAGACTTTGTAAATCTTTTTTTTCTAAGTTTACTTATTAATTTTTATATTTCAATTTATATCTGATAAATTATAATTTGTTCATTCTTTTTAATATTTGCCATTGCTGATTTGATCTATGACTTTCGTTTCCAATAATATTAATTGATCTATGACTTTCGTTTCCAATAATATTGATAATCTGTAGCTTTTCATATCATTTAATTTGCTTTCATCAATCATCTATTGATTCAATATATATATTTATCTTTGATTTTACTAGTTATGAGGGTTTTATATATGTGTGTTTATGCATGTGTGTATATGTGATCACAGCTTTAAACATTGAAATACGTATCAAAAGATTTTTAATAATTTCATATTTTCTGTATAAAAAGGTTTTCTTTTTATTTATTATTTAAGTTCAAGGTTTTTTTTATATATTTAAAATGTGTTAAAAATGGGAATTGGTCAATATGCTAAAAAAAAAAAAGGTAAAAGTTTAATTCTAAAGATCTAAATCTAATGTTAAAATTGAGAGAGAAATATATAGTCAATTTTAAAATAACTTCAGTGTTAGAAAAGTGGGAGTGAGAAACATACTCATTAGTAAACAGTTTAACATTAAAAAGAACTGTTGATCACTTTAGACCACTCAAAGAATAAATTTTGAAGAAAGATAAAGGAAAAGATCTAAGAGATCAGATAATTATATTGCACTTGTACAAATAAAAAAACATTTTATTGATAACTAGGTGTCCACACAGCTGTGCATGATGCCATTAAAAAGCCAGCACAATGTTAGTCTGAAAAAAAAAAGATTGAGAGAATTGTTAAATTTTATTACCTCTTGGAACCAACACATTATTATTTTTAAATATTTGGAGAGATTTCACAGCATAATGCTGGACTAAAAATGATATTTTGTTAAGGATGTCTTTTGGATCCCTAAAGAACTATAGCACATCTGAAGATTTAAATTTGAGAAGGAAAATAACAAATAGCATCCTATGGCTGATCTCCAGACCAAAGAAGACTCTAAACAATGCTATTGCTTCACCTCTACAGTTAGTGTATTCCAATAAAACACAAAGTAAAATGCTAGAAATATATGAAGAGAAGAAAAATGTCCATTTGTTTATTAGCATGCCTACAATCAGAAAGCAAGAAGAAGAAAATGAAGAACCCATTGCAGTACTAAAGACATTCAGTCTGTGCTGTAACATCATTATCATCACAATAAAACAGAAAGAAGAATTATAAGCCTAAGATTCTAATGGAACTTTTCCAGTAAATCACTGTAATTATATATCTACGCATGTCAAACATTAGTATGTGACTGAATTCAAAATTTTAATCTTGAATAAACCTTACTTGGAATGAAAATTCATTAAACTAACTGAAGCAATTTCTACATTGGAAATAGAAGAAATGCCTGATAATATAAAAATTCTGAATAACAGCAACAGCAACAGCAGCAACAACAACAACAACAATAATAATAATAATAATAATAGCAATAATGACAATAATAATAATAATAAATAATAATAATAATAATAATTGTTCACAACCAAGTCAGCATGCCCTAGTTTTTCATGTTCCAAAGGTACTCAAAGTTTAAACCTGGCAGAGTAAAAACTTTATTCTGATATACCTTTTTCAATTTGCAATGAGTTGATAATTGTTTAATACTTTTGTATTGCAATTTTCATTCAAAAATTTAATTAATATCAAGTTACCCAACGATAATTTTGAAAAACAATATGGAGACAAAGTAATCACATGACCAGATGCCTACCGCCAACATTGTCAGCATAGAGTTTCAAAATCCAAAGTTCATTCAAATGTAAGCCAATTTTTAATTTTATTAATTGCAAAGTCCGATTTTTGTTTGGTAAAAAAAATTCAGTTACAAATGTCCAGCAAGTAATTCACTTACTAAATAAACAAGTTAACTAGTTTTTTTTTGTTTTTTTTTTAATGCTTAAAAAGAATTCACAATCTTAGTCTAATTCAAGATAATATATCTTTAATCAGTTGATTATTACATTTTTTATTCAAACTTCCAATTGAAATCAAGTTACCTAACGATAATTAAAAAAAAAAGCCATTGCATGACCAGTGTTCGCCCACAATAATACCAACATAGAGTTTCAAAGTCCAAAGGTCTGTCAGGCATATGCTTCTTTTTAACGTTATTGTAGCAATGGCTAATCTTTGTTTAGTAAAAAAAATTCGATTTCAAGTTCTCAGCAATTAGTTCATTTGCTCACAATTGAGATAACAAGCCCTGGCTGTTTATTCTTATAAAGTAGTCAAAACTTTAGGCTAGAAAAAAAAACTATATCCTTTTTTCAATTGCCAATCAGTTGATAACTGATTTCCAATTTTCTGTTCAAATCTTCAACTATCATCAATTTACTAGATAATTTCAAAAAAAACATGTCACTTCTAATAGCAATGCTAAGCCTAACTACCTGCCTAGAATTTGTCTGGACACTAGCCATCAATCTCACACTTAAATCATATGAAAAGCCTTATTTGGCCACCAACTCTAACACAGCTGGGGTCAAAGACCAACAAACCACAAATGCTAACTCATCAGTTGCAACCAGTTCGAACATAGCTGTACCATCAGCCCCCTCTGGATATCAGGACACTCTACACATGGATCTCATTCTTAAACTTCATCAAAAGCCTTACTCTGCTCTGACCTCTATCACACAGACCCAGAGTCTGACCAGCTTACCACAAAGTCCAACTTAACAATTGCAAACAATTCTAACATAGCTGTGCCACCCCACCCCTCTGCAACACTCATCTATTCAAATGCACCAGAAAATAGGCATGGCTATCACACCATGCCTCCCACTTACCCCAACACCCTCACCCACATTGCCATTGAAACCAAGAGAAAGTCTGGTAACCCAAAGAAGATACCCTAAAAAATACCGACATTGATTTCACAACACCAGGCCAGACTTCACAGATAATTACCATGGAAATTTCTAGTCTTCGTCTATGTTACCAAGGCAACTCAACCACATATAGAACTAAACTTATATTGCATCTGTAGATGCAGTAGTCCAGACCATGTAAAATTTATGCAATCTTGTGTAAACCAATAAAACAACTTTTACATATGTAAAACTACAACTACAGACTACCATGTAACCACAGTAATCTAAGCTATGTAAAACCTTTCTAACTAATCCACAACATAAATAAACTTTTACATACATAAACCTACATCTATGGATTGCGCCAAGTAAAAACCCTTGTAACTCATCCACAGCATGACAATTTTTTTGTAATCTCATGTAAATCAATAAATCAACTTTTATATATGCAAACCTATATCTATGGATTCCCCATGTAACCAAAGCAATCCAAGTTATGTAAAACCATGTAACTAATTCACAGCATGTAAAAATTCCTGTAATCCTGTGTAAAACAATAAATCCATTTTTATATATGTAAACCTACAACTGTGAATTGCCCATGTAAACACAGCAATCCAAGCTATGTAAACTCTTGTAACACTTTAAGACAAATAAAGCTTACTGTTGAAACATCATCATCATCTTACTACTACTACTACTACTACTACTGCTACTGCTGCTACTGCTGCTGCTGCTTCTGCTACTGCTACTTCTACTGCTACTGCTACTACTACTACTACTACTACTACTACTACTACTACTACTGTTGTGACATCATCCATGTAAGCTATACATGGTATGCATGTGTTAATGTTTGGAATTAGAATTCCTTGGACTTTTTTTGTATTTGCTGTAACAGGGGGTTTATATATAATGTGAATAATAGTGTGCTGAGTGGAGATCCTTGTGGGATTGATTGGCTGGGGTAGAAAAATGATAAAGCTCTGCCATTGAGGGTGATGTGAATTTCTCTGTTTAGTAGCAGGTTGGCGATTGTATATAAGATTGTGCAAGGTATTTCTGTTTTTTTTAGTTGAATTAATAGTGTTTTGATTGGCACTGTATCAAATGCACTTTCCAAAGTCTATTTGCACGGCCATTGGAGCATATTTTTTCTTTTTAATTACTGAGTTAATAATTGTTTTGTATATTGGTGCTGCTTGACCTGTTGATGATCCCTTTTTTGCATACTGATGTTGTGATATTAGTTTTATTATATATGGTTCAAGTTTTTTTTTAAAACTTTTTCCAGAATTTTTATTCCCAAAGGCTCCATTGAGATTGGCCTTAGATTGGAGACTGTGGTAATTGGTGCTTGTTTTTTAATGAAGGGGACCATTAAAACTGGATATAGCCCTTTGTATATTATATAGCTTTTGTGATAGTTGGTTTGCAAGCTGGCACAGGTATGTGTTTGTAAATCGGCTGAGATGTGACAAAACAAAGTGTGGGATTCCTGGTGGTCCTGGGTGGCATGTACCTGGAATCGATGCTAGAATGTGTGCAAACTGTTCTATTTCAAATGGTATCTGTTTCTGGTTTTCCAAAAAAATTCAAAAAATCCATTACCTATACTGCAGAAAATTATAAAAGAATATACAGCAAATTTCGGGCTAAAAATCAACACTAACAAATCAGCTGCATGGGCAATATTTACATGTAAATTAAACACACAGATATGTCAAGGTAAATCCAGTATGTTGCTGGGTTTCCCTTTCCACTTGGGCATGAATCAAATGAGAAATCAATACAAAATAAATTTAAAGCAGAGGCAGAGAAAATCATGGAATCGCTCTCAAAATCCTATCTCTCAATCTACTCAAAAGTATCTTTATACGATCAGCTTATTATGACAAAGATCGCTTACTATTTGCCAATAATAAATTTCACAAAAGCATTTATTTCAGCAATTAACTCATTGTGCAACAAGATGCTATGGAAAAGGAAAGTACTAGCAATCTCAATGAAGCAACTAAACCAACCAACAAAATGGAATGGCCTTAGACTGCAGGCAATACAAACTTTCTACACACAAAAAACAGTAAATCTATTGATTGCCATATTTAACGGTTTCCAAACATAGAGCAAAAACTAGAAATCATACCCACTGACTGACCTCCTCCCACAGATAATTATATAATTACACTATTAGTAAGTATTGGAAGCATTAAAAATAAAATAACACTTAAGAGCCCTATTAAATACACTTATTGGCAAATACATGATTTTCTATCTCAGAACCAAGAAGATAATAATAAGCTAACAGTACTGGGAATAGATAATAGTCAGCTACTCAAAAAATACAAAAGATGGTACCTAGAACCAAAATTTGTTGACTTCATTCTCAAATTGAATCTTAATGCATTACCTACAGCACATTTCATTCGCTTCAGAAGATTCTACCTAAATGTTGATCCAATATGTTCATGTCATAGGGAAGAAGAAACACAAGAACATTTGATACACTACTGTAGAGGCCTAGAAAAAGTTAGACAACTGATGTTAAACTGTTATAGGAAAAATGATACCACAATAGAAAAAATGCTGAAAACATTCAAGAAAAACAAAATACCAACAATCCGTGCAGCTACTTTCAGCTTATATGCCTTATAGTGTACCAGATGTACATTTACCTTAGGAAACAATACAAGAATACATCCTAACACATATCATAACAAGATAGAAAAACTTAAAGAAAGAGGCAATCTTCTTGCACCACAAGACATTTTTGCTGCCATTTGGTCTCTCTTCAAAATAAGAGCAGCATTATAATGGAAACACAAAACATAACCATAGAAAAAATGGAAATCCAGAATGAACCAACAGTAAGAACTGAACTATGAAAACAATAACAAGTACTAAAGACTCTAATAGAAAAAAAAAGTGTTTCTTTCTGTAATTAATGATATCTTCTAGTTTGTTAATATATTATACAATGTACAACCTGATATGATGTAACCTATTTTTGCCTAATAAAGTTTACTTTGAAACATAATAATAACAACAACAACAATAATAATAATAATAATAATAATAATAATAATAATAATAATAATAATAATAATTATTATTATTATTATTGTTGTTGTTGTTATTGTTGTCATTTTTTCTCTCTCTCCAAATCATTACAATAAGCTTAATTTATTTAAAAAGGGTTTTTTGTACTAACGACGATCAAGATTATTTATTTTGCTATAATTATTATATGTAATCATTTTTATATGTATTTCTTTTTATAACATATTTTCTTTTTATTTATTAATTTTGGTATCATGAAAAGGGAAAATATTGTTTATATATCTTTCTTATTATATATACAAGTTTTTTTTTATATATATGTCAAATGCGTTGACCGTGAAGCGGACTCGGGCCAGCTGCTTGGAAGGCAGCTATGCTAACCACTAAGCCATCAAGTTAAACACGAGATGGCGGGGAAACACACATACACAATGCTATCTGTATACTTGGATAAGTGTTCTGTATGAATGCTCGAATTTTAACAGAACAGGAATAGAAATATAGTGAAAAATAGATTTAAAGTAATTAGCAGCCTAGCTTAATAGAAATTGAAATAATAAAGATTATAGTGTTTTTCTGAAGGTTTGTGATGATGGCATTCTGCTGTATTTTTATATTGGACTATTTCCATCATCTAATATGAGTGTTGAATGTCTTTAGAAAAGTTTAATTTTTAGTTAAATATTCCAAATGCATTCAACTGTTAGTAATATCACAGCAAACAGTTTAGTATATGCACCAACTGTTAGTAATATCACAGCAAACAATGTTAGTAATATCACAGCAAACAGTTTAGTATATGCACCAACTGTTAGTAATATCACAGCAAACAGGTTAGTATATGCACAACGTTTCGAGAGGTATTTTTCTCCTCTCTTCTTCAGGTGTTGCTGGCCTGACCAGTGACAGTACTAGCATGGGATTGGAACCTGGGTCATGACAATGGCAAAAAATCCCATAAGCCAACCTAGTGTGACTATACATAATGTATGGAAATCACTAATCAACTTTGCTCTGAGGAAAAAGTGGAGAAATCAGGAGGAACCTCATAGATAAGTATATGAAATTACTACATACTGTTGCCTTTGGCAGGATGGCTCAGTTGGTTAGAGTATTACCTTAAAATTCAATTATCAAAATTCTAAGGACCCAGGTTCGAATCCCATGCTAGTACTGTCACTGATCAGGCCAGCAACACCTGAAGCAGAGAGGAGAAAAATACCTCTCAAAACGTTGTGCCTATACTAACATGTTTGCTGTGATATTACTAACAGTTAGTGCATATACTAACCTGTTTGCTGTGATATTACTAACATTGTTTGTTGTGATATTACTAACAGTTGGTGCATATACTAACCTGTTTGCTGTGATATTACTAACAGTTGAATGCATTTGGAATATTTAACTAAAATTAAACTTTTCTAAAGACATTCAACACACATATTAAATGATGGAAATAGTCCAATATAAAAATACAATAAGGATTATAATTTGTAAACAGATTTGTTTTAGATATTCTTACCTTTATGATTTAACTAAACTTTTCTCTACCTATTTTTCGATTATTGTTATTAAGATTATAGGCATAAAATTTATTATATGCGAGTACGTACTTGCTTCGCGTATTTATGAAATTAAAATTTTCTGTGATATGAGACTTCTATTCATTTACTGAATATATTAGTATGCACATATCACGCTATATGCATCTAACGATTGAGTTTAAATTTCATTAGGGAGAAAGGGGGGAAGAAATTTTAGTTATTATTGTTATCGATAATTATTGAATGTAACTAATCTTTTATTAATTATATAAATTTTGTTTTCATATTGATGAATAACCAATAATAAAATTTAATTTTTCCGATTAAAAAGGTTTATATGTTTATTAAAGCTGATAATTTTTCTTGTGAAAAATAGTTTTCATCATCATCACGGGTGAATTCCAACTATAAAACAGAGTTTACAGATGTAATATAATATTTTAAATAATAATTGAAAATATTAGAAAACTACATATCATTTAGCGAGACTATGCATATTAACCCATTGTCATTAGAGTATCCATTGGGTTATGGAGAGATGGTAAAGGATTCATCACTTATAGATTGAATAAAAGACATGATTTATGTTAGTTATGAGTTAGTTAAAAAGCTGTGGCTGGGAGTATCATTACCATCATCATCATTATATTAATTAATAAATAATCTAGGTAAATATATTAAATAACTGTACAAGTAATGATTTTCATTTTGTTTGTTTGTTGTTTGTGAGCCAGCATAAGTGATATGGCTATCATTGATGATCTATAAAGATTTATTGAATTATAGACTTGTGATGTTATTAAATATGAGCTAGTAAGATTTATGATGTTGTATTATTAAATATGAGTTAGTAAAACTTATGATGTTATATTATTAAATATGAGCTTGAAAGACTTATGATATTAGACTATTAAATATGAGCTCTTAAAAAATTGATAATGTTGGGTGATTAAATATGATCTATATGAGAATTTGTATAAGAATTTGTCTTTGAATTTGTATAAAAAATTTGTCTGCACAATTATGGAATAATGAGGATGATTTACCATTAACACACATGCAAATAATATACTGTTATAAAATGGAAATCCTACATACCATTATAGATAATGTACCAACAGAGATTCAAACTAGTTACCATTATAAGTAGGTATACAATGTCATATTATCTAGGTTCAAATAGCCTAGTGGCACCCAGATAAAAAAGATAGGAGTAGAGAGTAAAGTAATTAGTTACAGATTGGTTTGCCCAATTAAAAACTTGATGAACATTAGTTATTTGTTTGCCAAATAATTTGGTCTAAACCAATTTCTGTCAAAGTGGCAACCAATGTAATGGGGTGGTGATGCAATTGATGAGGTAAAATCTTGTACTGTTATTAAATGGATGCCCAATTGGGGCAAAAATGAATTATATAATTATAAGTAATTGATTTAAAACAATCGATCTGTTACAAATGGCTGTGCAATGAGGAGCGATACGAAAATTAGATTTTTTTTAGATTTTTCTTACATTACAATATGTATATAACACAGATAATTTTTATAAGTACAGTATGCATTGTAAAATAATCACTTAATTATAATTAATACAAAATAATAGACAACTCACTAGTTCGTTAAATAAAATTGATTTCATTCTAAATAGAACCTTCTTAAGATGGCATATTCAAAAATACATCACATGACTATAAATGTATATTGTTGTAGAGCATTTATTGTCATGGATATATTTTTAAATATGGCATCTTGAGATGGTTCTATTTAGAATGAAAATTGGTTAGATGTATTAAATTAATTTATACATTAGTGAGTTGTCTATTATTTCTATTTAGTTGCAGTTAATCAATTGTTGTAGAATATATAAATGAAGACAACATTATTGCCATAAAGTTTATTGAGAAGTGACTATAATAAATGAAATGTATAGTATGCTTATATAAATTAAGATTATATTGTAAATAAAATTTAAAAAAATTATTAATATTAAATTGAGAAGACACATTTACCCATGTTTTATTGAGTGTATGTGTTAATTCATTTATTCACTAGGTAATAAGAATAATTTTAAGACAAAGAATACTAACTATTGTAATTCTAAATTTATTTAATGCACATTGATTACATAAGTAATATTTATTAAAGCAATAAACCTTTAAGCATGGTTAAAGGTTTATTGCCTTAGTAAATATTACTAACTGTATTGTATTTTTATTTTATAAATAAAGTAAATAGTCAAATATCTGACTTTCATCACTTTTTTCTTCAATAACTTTATTCTCTTATATAAATGTAGTTGTGGTATTGTTATTAAGAAATTAGAATTACTCTTAACTGTTTTGATGTTTTATAGTCAGTATTAACTTTAGTAAGTTCTAAAATTTTGTAAAGCTTTTAACATTATGTTTAGAAAACATTTTATTACATAATATACTGTACATCAAATTTGGAAAGAATAGTAAGGAAGAATAACATGTATGAGATTTCAACAAAAACTAAAGAAATACTATTAAAAATTATAACCACAAATATTATCTTGAAGGTATTATAAAATATGTAACAAATTTTATTTTATTTGTGTTAAACATGAGTGTGTATGGTGCTCAGAGATGGAAAATTGTTGTTGAACATTGTACAATGTATTAAATTTACAAATTTGAATATTTATTTGTGTTTGTTTACAATTCTGGATAGCATATAATTGAAGTTATATATATTGGTATATAAATATTATTTTTTAAGCACAAGCAGCTAGTAATTAAATTGAAAGGCTGAAAATCTCACACATGCACTTTTAAAATGCTTGTATGACAGCCAATCAGATGTAATGAACCACCTTTTTTTGTAAAATCTCTGCCTTGGGTTGCAACTTAAGAGCTCCCTATACAGTCATCATTACATCTGATTGGCTGTCATACAAGCATTCTAAAAATGCATACAAGAGGTTTTCAGCCTTTTAATTTAAGTATATTGGTATAGCATAGTTAGTGGTTTCACTATATTTATTGATAATCTTTAATTATGTGTTATCATAAAAATAATTTTTTTTTTACATAGTACAGATAATGAGAGTTAAGAAGTATAATATGTTTAGAAAATATAATAGATTAGTTAATATAATAATTAATTAGTTGATTACAGTGTTATGTATAATGAAATTAGGCTCCACATAGATATCCACAGGTATTAGTTTGATATCTAATTTTAATTTTTCCAATTTTATTATAAAATAAAAATGATAGTTACTATTATTAATATTTACATATCATACCATTTCCAATCTTCATATACAGTTAACAATATTGTACTATTTTTTACACCAAAACTTTACTCTTACAGTTTTGACTGTCCTGCAGTCATCATCAGAGATCCAAATATATAATCATACAATTAATATATTTTATACACATGTTTATCTACATAATCAAAACATAATCTTAACTTGGCCATTATAAATAATCATTTTCCATTTTATTATTCTACTCTCAACTAATTTTATTTTTTTATTTATATTATTTTATTGTGAAATTATTCTAAATCTATTTATTATAATTTTAAAACTTTAATTTTTAAATAACCTATCATTTTATTATTATCTTTTTACTTATATTTTCTTAAGTACTTCTAAACTTTTTTTATTATATATTTTTAATTATTAACTTTTTTCTATTATAAATTACTTTTTTTAATTACATTTACTAAATACTCACATCTTTATAATCCTATTTCCAAAACCCAACTGACAAATTTTCAAAAATTCTTATACCTGCTTAACAACCCCCTCTATCATAATTTTTTTCAACTTTATTTTTTAAACCTTTTATATTCAAACTATTATTATTATTATCAATAGTTTTATTTTATTATTATTAATAGTTTGAATATAAAAAGGTTTAAAAAATAAAGATGAAGAAATGATGATAGAAGTTGTTAAGCAAGTATAAGAATTTTTGAAAATTTGTCAGTTGGATTTTGAAAATAGGGTTATAAAGATGTGAGTATTTAGTAATGTAATAAAAAAAGTAATTTATGATGTAAAAAAGTTAATAGTTAAAAATATATAATAAAAAACGTTTAGAAGTAATTAAAAAAATATAAGAAAAAAGAAAATAATAAAATCATAGATTAAATAATAGAGTTTTAAAATTATAATAAAGAGATTTAGAATAATTTAATAATAAAATAATATAAATAATAAAATAAAATTAATTAAGAATAGAATAATAAAATGAAAAATGATTATTTATAATGGTCAGGTTAAGATTATGTTTTGATTATGTATATAAATATGTGTACAAAATGTATTAATTGTATGATTATATATTTGGTTATTGTAACTCTGATGATGACTGCAGGACAGTCGAAACTGTAAAAGTAAAGTTTTGATGTAAAAAAAATAGTATTATTAAGTGTATGAGAAGATTGGAAATGGTATGATATGTAAATATAGAAATCAATACATAAAGAAGGAGGAAGAAGAAGAAAATTGTATTACTATTAATTTTAAAGTGAAGTTTATCAATATGAATAAATTAGCTACATTTGCATTTTAATTATAAATTGATAATTAGTTTTGATTACTAAGGAAAATTCATTTGAAATTAAATATATTAGGATGATAAAGAAAAAATATATGCAAAAAAAAAAAAAAAAACTGAAAAAAATAAAAATTCATGAATATTATAGAATGGTTTTAATAGGTCTCTGGGAAATATGGTATAGGAAAAGTGACTAAGATCCATCATGTAATTACAAAAATATCTGAATGTGCTAGATGCTGGTCTCTAATTTAAATTTTCCCAATGTGTTTTAGAAAAGCAATATTAGTTTGTGAGATGTTAGGTTGAAAAAAAATGTGACCTGAAAAACCATGAAATGAATAGGATAAAAGTAATGATTCTGATATTAGAAAAGAGTTCTCTAGACATGCTATTTAGTAAAAGTGATAAGACATGTTATTGTGTATTAAAAGAAATGCGATTGCAATATGTGTGCAATTTACAACAACTATGAAGAAAGTGCTCTATGGTTTTTTTATGGTAAACGAACAAATGACATCTATGTTATTAGTAACTATTTTCTTGGATAGAAAGCCATTGGTGAAAAGAGCATTCAGATTTTAATAAAGGAAATTCAGATATTTGAGTTCCAGTTACCATTGTTTGAATTTATGAATGTTGGGGAAATTTAGATTCAACTGCATAGTGATGAATTTTGTTGTTTAGCATATTATAGGCAGTTCATTTGATGGAGCATGATAAACAATTGAATTGAATAAGTCTCCTTGAAATTTACTGATAGTTGTTGTTGGTGTAGCTGTAGGAGTGATTACAAATTTTTGCATGTATGTAATTGTGTCAAGAATGTTGATAATCATATTGACTTCCTCATGTAGAAAAGATAGGATTGCTGTGCATTGAAACATCATTAACCTTTTAAGGATTTGATGTTTTATGCTGATAGTGACTGTCATTTTACCCAAATCATATTAGTGCAGAAGAAATTAATTTTGTGGATAAATAAACTAAGGAATTTAATAATTAGGTAGTAAGATGTTTTGTGTAAGATGAGCATATTAATAAAAGAATTTGGGCATGAATCAAAATATGGGGTTGAGAGAGAGAGAGAGAGAGAGACAGAGAGAGAGAGAGAGGGAGAGGGAGAGAGAGAGATGTTACAGTTCTGAATAGGATTTCTTATTTTACTGAAAAGATATATAGGATATCCCAAAAAATTTTGCAGAGGTGCAGTGAACAAGAAGATGATAGTTTTTCCTGGTATATTGATCAAAGGTTGCATTTAGTTGTGGTTGTTATTTAGAATAAAGAATTATAACTAGATTATCCATGTAGGAGGTGTGCTGATGGTTAGATTGAGGATGGTTATACAGACACCAAATAATGATATTTTGGATTTCAATAACCAAAGGATTAATGTACATAATTAAGAGCAAGGAACTAAGTGGGGAACCTTGTAGGATTAAACTACATGAAATGAATCGTAGTTATTTTGTAGTTATTTTTTTTAGCATTTAGAATTATGTGGATCTCAACTAATGAAATTTAGTTATTGGGTCTAAGTCAAATATTGATGTGACGCCATGCATATTACAATAATATCTTTCCATCTAGTCTGCCTAATTTGTTCAATGATAATTCTGAATAGCATGATTGCAGTAATAATACATGTTTCTTTTTCTTTTTTAACAAATTGGAGGTAAGAAATTTTGGGAGCAAATTAAAATTTCTTTTTTAACAAATTGGAGGTAAGAAATGTTGGGAGCAAATTAAAATTTTTGTTATTAATTAGAGTTTAGATAATTTTAATTAGCAACAATGTCATGGAGATAGATAGGTCATAAATTATATTTTTCCAAATGGTACCAATTAGGTGGGATATTTGCATGAGAAGGTGATTTCAAAAATTGTAAATGATATGGATGATAAAATAGCAGATGTGAGAGAATAAATATGGAGATCTCATGAGAACTTGAATGAGCATTATCTGGGATCACATTTAATTTGAGAATAACAGATTTATAAATTTCATGATTGCCATCACTATGTCCAAATAAATATGAGAGGATTATACGTGCTTGTAGAGATAAATATTTATTTTTGAAAAAGTAAAAATATATAGTAATATATTTTTTTCTGTGATTAGTTGTGAGTTTTTCAGAATGACAGAGAGTGTGAATTTGTTTGTTCTATGGTTAAGTATTCAGTGAATATACCCTTTTGACAAATTGTAAAATTGGGTTAAGAATGTTTTTATCATTTTAATAGATAGTTAATATGTTTTGAATTTTTTTATACTGTTGTTTAAAATGTAAGATGAAGGAAATAAAATCCAGGTCACTTGATATGTTTTGTAGTTTTTGATATTTAAAACCAAGTTCTATCAAGACCAATTTTAGCAGTATGCTTAATGTGTTACTTGTGGGAAGAACTGGTCTGTTCTTGTCAAGAGTTGGTGGCTGAGTGGTTAGCACAGCTGCCTTACAAGCAGATGTCCTGGGTTTGCTTCCCAACCGATGCTTTGGCACAAGGAAAAAAAAACTTGTCTGTTCTAAGAACATTAAGGTTAATTTTCAGTTCTGCAATTAGAGAAAAAAGGTTTGAAAAACTCACTGATATCAGTGAAAATTATTCAAAAAAGTGGAGGTGCAGGTGAATGAAAATAAATTAAAGAGAAGTGGTTTTTGGGTATGGAAAGATATAGAATCATTGAGAAAAAAACCATTTGCACTCAGTAGTAGTTTGTTAGCACAATGGAGATACAATCTACATAATACTTGTTGAAGTCACCCATAAAGCATACCTGGATGAGGATATATATCTAAAATAAGATTTAATTGATTAAATAATTGCAATACAATTATATTTTATTGTATAAATAGTATGATTATTTTAATGAAGAAAGCAATGTGTATAAATTGTAGTCATATCAAAATAAAGAATTTTAAAAGATTGAAATGGGAGAATTCTGATGAAAATATTCCCATCTCCACAGTTGAAGTGTTTGAGTGGGAACATTTTAAAAATCCAAACTTACCAAAATAGTTTAAGTGATCTATTAAGGAATTTGTTGTATGTTTAATCTCTGTAAACAATAACATCTATGAAAAACATTGTGTGATGCAATTGTTGATCACAAATAACATCAGAGGAAAATTGATTTCCCTTACATTTATTATTTTAATGTGTGGTTCTATGGAGAATGTAGGAATAGGAGATAGGATCAACATGTAGTGTTATATTTTTTAGTTATAGGAGTAAGTAGATCTAATGTGATAAAATAACTTCAGTTATGTTTGAACAAACTGAAGTATATTCTAACATTAAAAAATACCACTGTAAAAATTCTATTCTTACATGCAGATTTGGAGTTTGATCTTTGAAAGTAAAAGATTAGTGGTATTACTCAAAAAATATTTGATTATAAAGGATGGATACATCACTGTATTTTATTGAAAATTAAAATGTTTCTAGAATGACTATTGGAAGTTCTGATTGAATGGAAGTTTTAACATTTTCTTCTCTAGATTTGCCTATAGTGAGAGAATTATTTTCCCTATGTAAATTATTGGAATTGTCTGTACATATTTTTTCTCTCTAGGAAATCATTTATGTGCATCCAGCCCTGCTAAAAAATCTGTTGTTCAGGAGTAACAGAATTGGATGTATTTATGTTATGTCTAATCCACTGTTTAAAAATTGGGGTTGCGGTACTTTGAATCAAGTAAGAGTCTACAGATTGAGTTTTTTTGCTGATGATAAATGTTTTGAGTTTTTTTATATCATTTAGATGTACATTTCATTTAATTTTACAAGCTTGAATTCATCCTATCCACCAATGTATGAGATTGAGTTAGTTTGGTGGCTGTATGTAGCATAAACCATTTCTGTATCAATAAAGGTTTCATCAAAGTTATAGTTATCATGTTTAGACTGGATTGTTACAATATAATGTTCAGCATCTTACTGAAGCATCAGTCTGGTTTGTTGTTCAGCCCTAATATGTGGTGAAGATATTGGATTCTTGATACATTAGTAGCATCTGGTATTTTTAGATCACATTGTTTGCAAAAGTGTTCAGAGTAGTTTTTGAAGACATGATTTCTTTTCTTTATAATAGAAGCACTGAAGTGATATACCTTTGAAGGTAATGATGATTGAGGATACATGTAGTTATATCAAATGCATGTACTTCCTTTTTTAATGTAATAATAAATATGTCTTTGTTTGTTAAAGTTGATACTGTAGATCTCTTTTCCAACAGGTATTTAAATTGGGCGATTGCTATAATTGTCGAGAAGAGATTGCAAAACTTATTCTGTACGGTTTGCTTGACAGTTTTTAATTTGGCCTGCTAGAGTAGTATTTCTGTTAATATCAATACAACAAATTATTTTCTCATTTAAAAATAGAATGTGCTTTTGAAATATATTTCTCTGTGTAGTATTTCAATTATTTGAATGATCTAAAATTTTATATGGCATACCCCAGAGGCTTTTCTATGTTAGAAAGCTATAGAATTCATCTGTGGAGAGTTCCATTATTAATAAGTTGATACTTATCATAACTAACATTAGAGTTTTTCATTATTAAATTTTTGAAAAGATTTAAAAATAATCATTGGAATTGTTAAATTAAATTTGTGAGTTATATATATAATCTCCTGTAGTTATTTTATTTCAAAATGAATTGATCTTAAAAGAAATTTAGTTTTAATCAATATAGTCAATATTAAAAAAGTTGCTAATGTTTTCTTTAGGGTTCTTTGATTATTTCCAACTTGTCATTATTTTTTTAAAAATTCACATATGATTGTTTACTTCTTGTATACCCTCGGCTATTAAAATATTTGACTGCTATTGCTACTACTATTATTAACAATGTATATATTTAAAGTTTTGTCAGTCTAATACATTATTATTTTTAATTTAAAATGTTTTGTAAGCAATTGATTCACTGGTAGACAAACATAGTATGTATTAAAACTAATCATCACATGATTCGACTTATTCCAAATCATATTTGACAGTGAAGACATTACTTTCCACTTTAATCAACTATGCACAATGTCTCTCAATGAAAAGGTGACTGCTCTCTTCACAAATCTGTTATAATCCATGTGTTATCTTATTCCATGGCATACAGAATGTTTCAAATTATTCAAACTGCATATGACATTAAAACTATGAGCTATAAGAACATTTTCAAGTGTTTTTAAAAATTTTGTGACAGCAGAGAGAGCATTGAGGATAATTGATATGGGTAAAACCATTATCACATTTTATGCTGTAACTCATGATACAAACATGCTAAGAAGTTTGAAAAAAAAAACAGTCATCTTTTCACTGGGGTACACTGTTATATAAAGATGGGTGTTATTTGATCATTACCTTATTAAGTTAGTAAAAAAAACCTAGTAATTTAACTGCATTTACTATTTCAACTGCTATGTCTGAAATTTGGATATTTGGCTTTTATTCAAGCATTAGAAACTTATATAATAAAACGTACACCAGTTACAAACATTATTATACTTCGATACTATTGGTGATAATAAATTGAAGCCATATTACAATGCCTGAAACTTAATTTGTTTGATTATTCTTAGCATAAATGTCACTGAGTAAGTGAATTTCTTGCATTTGATAGTCAATGGCATTACTTTGCTATTAGTTAGCCTTTTTTTAAATAAAAAAAAACAATTGAATAACTTTATTATTCAGGAGTTTATACGAAGTTCAAGTGTTGGTAGAGCCACAACTGGAATCAATCTGAGGACCTTATTATCCAAAATCAAACTCTAAACTATACAGAGTTATCTTTTCTTTAATGCAACAAACTGCAGCAACTTTTTCTTAAAACCATATTAGCATTTATGTATTTATTTAAAATTGAAAAATCATTTAATTTTTTTTTTTACTGGATTCTTTTTTTTTTCAGAAAATTTCCGTTTCTTCCAGACTGTTTGAACATAGTAAAATGGATAATGAAACCATATCAAACAGTCAATACCTGTGATCATATTAAAGTATTAGCTCTTCATGAGAATAAGATGAATTGTATAATCCATGTACATGTGTCAGTAACTTACAATGTTATCACTAAGAATATTTAGGAAGATCGATTTTTAAGGTAAAATAGCATAAGGTGTAAAATCTGTAAAAGTGATTACCAACTGGGAGAAATGAATTCAAGACACTTCAAATGGTAGCAGTAATATTTTCAGTACTATATGTTAAAATGAAGATTTTTTAACTGGTGAAAAGTTTAAGCCCAATTTTTAGGTATAAATTCAAATATGCCATAGCTTGTTAAATTAAGATAGCAATAATGTTTTGAATGAAACTCATTTGCTATCATTTGAGCAATAAAAGTGGCTCAGTGATTGACAGACCCTAATCCAGCCACCATAACACCTAAAAATGATGGCAAATGATGTGATCTTTTTCTAGGTCTTTTAAATCTTTTGGAATCCAGCTTAAGATTTCAACTGTCCATCTATAATTATCTCTTTTAGAAATATGTCAAACCCAACTCAATTCATGTTGCTTAATTCTTTAAATAATGCCAGTAACACCTGTTTGTTGATGTACAATATAATAGAAACATCATTGTTATGTTAATAAATAGTAAGCAACTACATACACAATAAATCTGAAACTATGCATATCTCTCACATCGGCCAACACACACACTCAATCAGATAAAATAACATATGATAAAACAAAATACTGGAATTAATTCTACAATGACTGCTATCCTGATTTAGATTTTATCAAAATCAAACTATATGTAGCTTTTATTTATTGGGATTTTAAAAATTGTGAAGCTAATTTCAGTTCTTTGCTTTAATACATATTAAACAGAAGATTTTCTACAATTTGATAGATTTGAATATGAGAAATTTAGTGGGAATTCTCTGAGAATGTTTGCGAATAATTCCCAACTGTATTGTAATAAAGCAAAATGCCAATTAAAATACATATTACACACTGAAATTACATCATATTATTAATATAATTATCTGAAAAACTTTGATAGTGAGTTAAAGGTGGATTCACTTTTGATTAAAAGCTTTTCAGACATCCATTTATTACATAGTGTAATTTCAGCTTGCAATGCCTATTTTTAATTGGTGCTTTAGTTCATTACATCATAGCTACAAACTTCCAGCTTGGTATTTAATTAAATTTAATTTGCCATCAAACTTCTACAGAAGATGAAATAGAAGTTCTTTTCCAGTTGCTTCCTGAATATTTATTGAAATATAAAGTCATGAGAATGATATTTGTGAGATTCACTTTATCATTCAAGATGTATTTACAGCCTCAGTCAAACTGGGACATTTGAGTGATATTTACAAGGTAAATCTTGAAGTATTTATTCTAATATCTTTGAAAATTTCCAATTTATCATAAATATATAATAGTTTATTTACAGACATCAGTTAATAGATAACAGTTATTAAGAACCACTGTAGCCTTTCACTACTGTTTTTATTATTATTAAATTTAATTATTCAGGTTGTATTATGGTACTATCCATGTTTTATGTAGGCAAAATGCAACCCTTTTTCCATTGCTTTCTGAATACTTATTAAAATATATAACTTGGTTAGTGTTTCCATTGCTTCCTGAGTACTTACATTTGTGACCTGAATCAAACTAAGTAATGATCACAATATAGAATTTTAATGTATTCATTTTAATAACTAAATTTCTGATTCATCTTGATGTAAAACAGGCTAAGCTCTCCATACAGTATTGAAATGATGATCATGTGATGTTTATCATCTTGATGTAATAGTTGGTTTAAAGGTGACAGTTAATATGTAATGATTATTAGAAGCTGATGCAGTCTTTCATTGCTCACACTGCATTATCATATAACTTCTACAGGTCTATTCAAATAAATACTTTGAGATTCTACCTTGTAAATACTTGCAGACCAATTTGAATTGTCATAAATAAAATGTAAGTGAATGTTAAGTTGAATCTGTAAATGTCATACAGATTTTCTAATTGAATAAGTACTTAAAAACAATGGAAAGTTGACTTTTGTGGATGCTGATGATGTAGTATAAGATGGTTAATTAAATTTAATAATAGATAATACTGGAAGACATCTCCTATAAATGACTACAAAGTAATTGTTCTACTAATTATATTAATATAATTAGTGTATTAAATAGATTCATATTTCTGGTAAATCCCATCATATTATAACATATTCCTATACACTTTAGTAAAATTATTCAAAGATATTTGAATGAATATAATCAGCAACCAATTTAATATCCAAAAATATAAATTTTCTATTAGAGGGACACTAACCATTCATTGTTTAAATATATAATAAAATATATAGCATGCAATGTTTTTACTTAAGTTAAGTATCATTCCATATAAATAAAAGCCAATTGATTAACAAATTTAAATTTAAAAAATATTTAAATGAACTTGGCTATTCTACATGTAAAGAAAGAAGATCAAGTAGACAGGTATAATTAATTACACCTAGATTTACACATCATTCCAAGTCTTTTATGCGATGATGATAAACTATTATTAAAGAAACAGAACCTAGCAAAAATTAGTAAGATCAGATATTTAAAGCCAAATAAGTAAATGCATGTGAAAGATTATGCAACTTTGTTCTTTTCTAGTTATTTACTTTTCTGTTATCATATCTTTATATTAGCATGGATAATTCATAAAAATTAAAATTTCATAAACTTTATGAAAATTTCTACAGAAACATATAATAAAAGTTCATCATTAGGCAATTATATTTAAAAATGATCTGCCAATTTAAATTATTTACCTGTTCATTTTTCGTAGGATTATTGGTTCACTTATTTTATTCTGACCAAGTCTACTTTTATTTTATTAACGATTTGCTGGAGTTAACATCTTATGATCTACACCAAACAGATGAAAAGCAACCACTTAACTTTATCTTTAAAGCAAATAGAATGCAGAAAATATAACAAAAAAATAAAAACTTTTGCTTATAGAATAATGAATTCTAAGATGGTTTCCTTTTTATTTCACAAGTGTTATTTCATTTCACGAATATTTTTTGCAGACATTAAATAAGGATTTGGAATATATGGTGGCAGCCAAGCTCATGGATTTAACTTGATATCCTTCACCCATGTATTCTATTACATTTTACATAATTTTAAACTAAAAACGAGATAATTCTAACTTCTCAGAGAAATAATCACCTCATATAATTTTTCTTGAGTCATACGACTTTCAAAAGAGCAAGTAATTAAACAGGAAATTCCGTTTTATTTCAGCCAGAAATTATTTTGATACAAAAAAAAATATTATATATAAAAAAAATTGTGAAATCAGTTTTTAACAACTTTCATATAAAACTGTAAATATAAAAGTAAGTTCTTTTGGATATGAATATAATGACACCAATTTCTCTGTCAATAACTTTAAAATTGGCCGCATCAAACAGCTTTAAAGACCCACTTTTTGAAATAAGCCAATTCATATGAAATACAAATACAATTTCGTACATTATTCTCCATACTTGCCTTTTAATTATTAATTTCTTAGAGTCATTAAATTAAAAAAGAAATTAAAACTTTTAATGTACTATTTGTATGTTAGGGTGCTTATACATATATCTAAGGACAAGAATATTTCTGTAGATATGTGTTTATATATTGAGACGTATGTGTGCATGCCTAAATATAAAATAATTAGTTATATTTACTTTTAGAATTTTGATTTAATTTTTTTTAAAATTCTAGTTTAATAATTGGCTTCATAATAAACAAAAATTGAAATGAATTATATAATTATATTTTAAAACCATCAAAACATCACATGATTACCATTTCATATGCTTACACATGCTGTTAATAAGAGTACCAAACTCTTCGTACTGTAGTGCCACCAAGTGCAAGCCTTTGTAATCAAGGAATGCAGGAAGGTTTGTGCATAAAATCTCTATCTAGTGCTTACTCTTCCAACATTACCAGATTGTTTTCTAGATTATGGCTTTCATCAGTGAGGAGCCTTAGGTTTTAGAGCAATGCACCTACACCTAAGGATCCAATGCAACCCTCTAACAGCCACCATTTGGTTTATTGGCTTTACAATTAATCAAATAAGTAAAGGATGACTGCTGGAGGGTTGCATTGGATTCTAAGGTCTAGGTGCAGTGTTCTCAAATCCAAGGCATCTCACTGATGAAAGCCAGAAACTAGTTTGGGGATGTTGGAAAAGTAGGTACTAGATAGGGATTTTATACAAAAACCTTTCTGCATCCATTGAATACAAAGGCTTGCACTTGGTGGCACTACTGTATGGAGAGTTTGATACTCATAATTATTTTTGGCTAACTTTATTTGTTTTTCTTAACTAAAATTAATTTCCCTGTCAGAGTATTTAATATTTATCCCTTATCTAAAAAACATTATATTCTGAATTTTCATAAAATTTTTAATGTTTTCACTGAGTGGTTCCCTTTTTATATTTTTATTTCACACTTAACATAGTAGCACTTATGACATTTCAACTCCTGCCCTAAATACCAAAATTCACTTTTTCATCTGAAAGTCAGTTATTATTACCTATAAATCTATGTTTCTTTTTTTATTCTTTATAACCTTACTAGAATTTCTTGATTGTGATTAAGATTATGTTATGAGAATCTTTTTCCAAAATGATTAACAAATGCTATAACATAACCTGCCTCAAATTATAATAAAATACAAGTTATTGTTTACTTCTGCATAATTATATTGCAATTTATAATACTTATTTTTCTGTAATTTCTCTCATGGGTGTGTAATTCATCGCAATATCTTTAAAAATAAATAAATATGTTTTCATAAAGATTTTAAAAAAAATGGAAAATATGATTTTAAAAAATATTAATATATTTTTTTAAAGAAAAATAAATGTGATTTGATGCATGATATTGGTATGGTGATTGAGGTTTAATAATAAATTTTAATTTAAATAAAAATTGGAATAAGTTTTGTGTTATTTCTTTTATTTATTTATTTTCTATACCTAAAACCAATTTAATTTAAATATAACCCAGATTGAAGTATTATTTTTTTCATTATTTAATTCATTTCTATCTGAAATATTAATTCTATTAGTCCAAAACAAATTTCTTTCTTTGTTTTTTTAGAGACTTTACTTTTTTTCTGCATAAGCCCAAGTTAATGATGGATTCACTTCATCTGTGTATTGTGTACTGAAGATGTCTTCGCCTCACAGCTCTATAGATATTCCTCTAGCAAATCAATTTCTTAAAACATGCTAGTTGAGAATATTTTATATTCCATAGAAAGACAAGTTCGACTTGCATTAATTGGAGAATTTTACAGATTTCTTCACTTCTAATAAAAGATGATCCTGGATCAATCTTTTATTAAACTTTCTAGTGATTAAATATTATGTTTATTCTAAACTATCAGATATATTATTAATGTTAATATCCTGTTTGATTGGTATATCCTCATATGTATTGCTTAAGGGTGCCTTTTTCATACCTTATATAAGTTATAGATGGGACATCTATTAGCAATTCACTTGAGAATACATGAACCAAACAAATCATTAATATTAGAAAAGTTACTAATACTAAGCATGATATTCTGCCATTTGAAAGCATAATACAAGATAATGGCTCCGATTGATGTATATCAAAAGATGTGAATGGATCTGTGAAACTCTCAGTTGTACAGGTCAAATTTGTGATGTGAATGGATCTGTGAAACTCTTAGTTAGTACAGGTCAAATTTTTCATTCTGATCAAAACCACTTTGTATCTGCCATCTTGCAGGATTAAAGGGAATATAAAATATTATTATCTATCATGTTTAAAAAAATTGGTTTACTAAAACACTTATAACGTGCGATCTTTGTGGAATTGAGTTGATGTTTAGAAGAAAAATAGTTTTTTTAAAAAAGGTAATAAATTTGATGTCTATTAATTTTTTTTATGTAATACACACATAGCATATATATTATACAAACTGCCTTCATATGTTCTATAATAAAGCATTTATTCACAATAATTATTAGAAAAGATTTAAACTCAGACTGTCAAGCTTCCTCTAACTATTCACTTCACCTTACATGTGAAAAAGATAAATGATCTTCAATATATGTAATTCATGGTTATGTGTATCAATTGTATAAGATGAAATGGATAACTTTAGGAAGTTTGAAAGTGTGAATTCAAATTCCTTCTAATTACTAAGTTCAGTATAAACAATATACTTGTATTTAAATATCACAACAATTATATAAATGAAAAATATTATGTTCCTAATGAGAGATTTGAATTAGTTAGTTGAAAATTGTATTGTTTCAAATAGGCATAGCATTTTTTCCCAGTTTGATGGCTTATGGAAAAAAGGCTTAATTTAAAATTGATCAGCAGATGGACATATAATTATCTTTAGCTATAGGATATATCAAACATGAAACACCTTTTTAACATTTTTATCATGACTTCACAAATTTGGTAAATAATGTCTTTTCTTTCAAAAAATGTTGAAGTCTTTAACTTGTTGCAGATTATTTGAAAGCAGTTTTCCATGGATATTTTTATCTCTTTTTTCTATATAAATATACTTAAAATTTGTACTCCTTTGCACATACTAGAAATACATGAATCAATACATTTAAAAAAGATAATCTCCAAAATGCATATCTTGGTAACACTTCAATTGACCTAGATCATAATCTCTTACCATGAACTCATTATTTGTTCAGCTTACAAATTAGACACCATTCATTTCAGATAACACATTTAAATGGATAGTATAGTATTGTAAGTGTAGAAAAGTTTGATACTTGTAATGCCATCAAAGCATTTTAAATGAATACCATGCATTTTATGCATACCAAGCATTTCATGAATACCATAATACCATGCATCACATGCATACCATGCACATATACATACTATGCATTTAATACACACCATGAATTTCATGTATACTATGCATGGCATTCATACCATGCATACCATACATTCTAAGCTTACCATGCATATCACACACTCCATGCATATCATGCACACCATGCATACCATGGATACCATACATTTTATGCAAACCATACATACATACACACATACTATGCACACCATGCATGCCATGCAATTCATGCATACCATGCATATACATACCCCACATACTACACATACTGTGCATACCATACATATCATGCATACCATGCTTCCAAGCACACTATGCATACCATGCATTTCATGCATACAGCACACCATACACACCATGTATACCATACATATATGCAAACCATGCATACCATGCATATTATGCACACCATACATACCATACATACTGTACATACCATACATACTATAATACCATACATACATGCAGGCAGATACAGACATTACAGACAGACATACATACATACATACTTTGAGGATATCAAATTTGTATTCACATCATCTACCTGTAATAATAGGTAATGTGCAGTCACAATCTATGCCTAGCCAAATGAATGTAAGTTTACTAATATGCTATTATCAAATCTAAGTACATAAATAAATGTATATGCATATGTATATAGACACAAAGTATCAAGATTGCATTAGGTAACTAATTATTAAGTTGAGTATTACTTTATCTCACATATATATTAAAAGCATAGTTAAGCTATTGGAGTAAGGAAGGTTGAACACTGAAAAAAAACATATATGCATAACAATAGTTATCTTATGTTTTATATTTTTATATGTAATGATACTTCTTGAATCGATTATCACAAGATGAGTACAAACAACAATAGGCATTAACAGCATGTGAAAAGGAAATACAAGATTACATTTGCCAAGAGACAAAAACAATGCAGACTATAAAAAGAAAAGGCAAGTCTAACCTTGCATCTTAGAAATTTATACATTCGCCAAGGAAAACCAACTTTGTAATGTAAAGGTTAGATTTGTACATTCACGCAACAAAATCCAGAGTCCTGGCGAGTTGTACCAAGGCTGATCTAGATGAGGGATTGAGACTTCAAATCTGATCACACCTCTGCTCCTCCACCAACACTCAATGACTTACTACCCTATGAATGACATATATGAGGCTACCCTCAGAATTTTTTAGTTTGCATGTGGAAGTCACAAGGGTGGAGCAAGAGACTCTGGAAATATTAACTAAATTATTGTAGACTTTAAATAAACACACACATTTATAGCTGTCTAGATAATGCATGTACACCTGGGTCTCTTTATGCGGATTATTTTAATGCAATTTTGAAGTTATGCACGATTTTGAAGTTATGCGGAGACTCTGGAAATATTAACTAAATTATTGTAGACTCTAAATAAACACACACATTTATGGCTGGCTAGATAATGCATGTACACCTGGGTCTCTTTTTATGCAGATTATTTTAATGCAATTTTGAAGTTATGCACGATTTTGAAGTTATGCAGTTCATATTTCTTTTTAATATCTTTCATATTTCACTATATTTATTAGATATCAAGAAATTTAAATTATTAATAACTTATTTTGACTTGAAATACTTTTTCCCCCGAAAATATAATGTTATATTAGCAGCTAACATGAATATGGCATGAAGCTGTATTTAGAATCTTAGCTTCTATGTAACCTAACCTACTTATACTAATGAGTAAATAATAATAATAGATTATACTTACATATAAAAATATTGCAATAAATATTCAAAAATTTTACACTTTTAAAATGTATTTTGTTAGATATAACAGAAATAATTTTTTAGATTGTTAGAATAAATAATGAAGATTTTATTGATTTTTTAAACTGAAAATAATCTTTCTAATGATAATGTATAATCTTTTTGTTTTGATTGCAATCTCATTTTTTTAATATAGAAACAGAAAACCATTAACACAGCAAAAGTCTGAAGGTGGTGCTAGTTGTACATCACATCATGAATCTGATTTCTTACCAATTCACAAATGAACACATATTATCAAATAGCGGTAATGATTAAAATATGTATTAAAAATTGTAAAATTAAATACTGTAGTTAATAAAAAAAGTTTGTTTTGTATTAATTTTTTTTAAATATTTGAAATTTTTTATTAGTCATACTTTATTTTTTTATTTTTTTAATGTGAATTTTAAAGTAATTTTTTCTTGTTGCTTTGCTTTTATATGATTTCTGAAAATTATTGGAACATATCCCCCCTTTTTTAAGGTAAGTTAAGTCTATTTTTGTGCGATTTCTTTTGTGCACATTTTCTGAGGAACCTATCTATTGCATAAAATGAGACCCAGGTGTATTAAATATTAATTAACTAAGATTTAATTAAAAAAATATAACTAAGATTTGGAATAAATTATGAAAGAAACAACACTGTTATTATAGTTTAATATATTTTAATTAATTAATATAAATCAAATAAACAAGAGTGCACTGAAGGATACACACAGGTGTAAACAATGATGAGCAATTTTAACAACATAATCTCATCTGATGCACTATATGTCAAAAGAGTTTATTACAATTTTTAATAATCTGTGGTTTCTAATCATGCCTTAATTTTACTATGCCCTACCTCATAGGCTTGTGATAGTTAAGTCAGTGCAAGAATGATTATTTATCATTATAACATTTAATAAAAGTCATTCAACAACACTTAAATGAGCTGCAATAAGCTCTCTATTCAGATCATATATGTACAAATAAGATTACATATGCAGATTAATGCTGAAGTCTACACATTACATTATGGAGGGATGAACTGAAGCTTTGTAGTATGACTTCAGATACTATGGTGTATATATTACAAGAGGTGTGTGCACCTCGAATGTGTAGTTAATCAGAGGATTTAGTACCAAGTACTCAGTTCCCATGGACTATTTGACTCACTATGAATAAAGTGAACAATAGTTCTGTGATCGGAGCAGCTTATAAAAACAATCTGGACCCTCATGTTCCAGTTCTAAAAGAGAGTTGTACAAACTAAGGAGATGGAGTGGCCATTAAAACCAGAAGCCCATTCATATAAAAACATGCAGCAAGGTGGATATGCATGTATGTGATTTCTAAAGACACATTTGCCATGGTAAAAATAATATTAATTATTAACTTAAAAGTACACTAAATTCTAGTTTCATTCTGCGAAACTACCATACGCCAGTTCATAATTAGTATTCTTAAAACATGTTAAAATGATACTTATAGTAATTTCATTCTATTAGGCAATCTTCACAGTTTATAATATAACTAAAAAAGAGGGTTAAAGTATATCTGGGACATAAGCAATATGCATAATATGCTTCATAATTCATTCTTGCATTTATTAACTAATTAATTTATTGCTTGCAAACCTAATTTAAACAACAATAATAATAAGCTAAACATAATAGCTTAATGAATATATTTAGGTTTTCAGAATGGAGATTTGAGTGTGTGTGCTAAAGAGCAAAATTACTTAATTTGGAGAGAGCCTCTAATCATCTCTCCCCCTCAAACTTTATTCATAAAATCAATTTTCATTCTGAACTGGGCATAACATAATTCAGGTCCAATGCAAAAATTTACAAGAAAATAATTATTTTGACATTTTTTATTATCAAATTTGTTTTAATTAAAAATGTATAAAGTTAATTAAGTGACTGTGATTAATAATGATTTGAAATCTCAAAGTGAAAAATATTTTGTTTTTTTACCTTTCTTATAAAGTCTTAATTAATTCTTGATAATTTACTAATCTCTATGCCATTTGTTAATTAGCAATCCACATGATTTTGCCTCTTTAATTCCTATAAAACTATATAAGAAGAGAAAATCTTTTGTTTAGAATAAATGTGAGAGTTAACAGGTTAATAATTCTATGTAACTTGGTTGTGTAAAAAGTATCTTTTATTAGATCACCCTAACAGGTAATATCATAAAACATTCATTGTGTTAAAAAAGAGGATTGTTATATCTCATCATGCCTTCAAATAATGGATAAGTTCAAATCCTATCTTATATTGATTGGCTGAGGATTAATTGCCATGGACTAATGGACATACAAATAGATAACATGCCCAATGGCAAAACAGCCAATAGGTGATGATGTTAAGTGAATTTAATTGTTTTCATTATGGATGGGGATTTAGCCATAAATAGTTAATCCATTTAAAAGTCCTGTCAGACAATAACTGTTAAAGCTAAGAAGCAGTATGCTGGTAGTCCACTATATGGTTAATGCAGTGAATCAAGTCCAGATTCAAGATGGGAAGCTGTTAGAATCTAAATAAGACATGAGGCAAACTGTCAGAGTACAGTTGGAAGTATCACTATATCTACTCTCATGGCAGGTTGTCACAGATCAGCTGAAACTGATAGTTAAACATATAAGATAACCTGAAGTTATTTTCTCACATACTTCACTAACAATATTAGGCAAAGATATAATTATTTTATATAGAATGTAAATATGCAAATGTATATTTCATTAATAAATATTATAATTATAATTCTCTAGTTTGTATTTATACATATAATTTATGCAGTAAACACAACAAGGACAGACTCCACATGTAATTCAAAGTCACTATGAAGTCCTGAGTTTTGGAAAAACAAATGGTAATTGAACTATTAGCTCACTAAAACAGAAATCATGAACGTTCTCTCACTTTGAGTGTATACTTTCACTTCTGAATAGTATCATGTGAACACCTTCTCTGCTTGAGAAATATTTTATTTACTATTATAAATGCATTTGTAATATAAACTGATTTGATTGTAGAAAATGAAAAATTTATCTCAAGCTTTCTTCAGTATTTTTCAATAATAACATAAAACTATTTATCAAAGTTTCTGGAAAATCTTAAGATTTTAAAGAGGACCTGAAATAGTATCGTGCACAAATTTACTGTAAAAATTATGACAAAAAAAAAGTAAATAGTTTTCATGATTTGAAAATGACTCTTTATATTACCATTTTAAAAGTCACCTAAAAAATCCATCTATAATTAGAAGCCATATTGCTAATTCAGAAAAGATTTCTATTTCAATAGGGTATTCAATTTTTTTTATTTTAAAATCACTAGTCAAATATTTAAATTGTATATCATTTTGAGTAGTATTACTCTCCACTCTTCTTCAGGTGTTGCTGGCCTATATGCATAGTGACAATATTCACTTAGAAGTTGAACTCACACCTATAGATTTTCTTGAATATCGAATTTAAGGCAAATGCATTCGATATTCAAAAATCTATAGGTGTGAATTCAATTTGGCAGAATAGCTCAGTTGGTAGAGCGTTTGCCTTAAATTCGATATTCAAGAATCTATAAGTGTGAGATCAACTTCTAAGCGAATATTGTCACTGTGTATATAGGCTAGCAACACCTGAAGAAGAGTGGAAATAATACTACTCGAAACATTGTATATCATTTGTTTTGTTTTTTCTCTCTCTTTGATAATCTTTTACATTGTATTTTTTTATATTATGTGTTGCTCAAGAGTTGAAACATATTTTAAATATGCGACGATCTAATAGAGGGAAGGGGAGAGTAACTTGAACATTGTTAGTAGTGGAAATAATACTACTCGAAACATTGTATATCATTTGTTTTGTTTTTTCTCTCTCTTTGATAATCTTTTACATTGTATTTTTTTATATTATGTGTTGCTCAAGAGTTGAAACATATTTTAAATATGCGACGATCTAATAGAGGGAAGGGGAGAGTAACTTGAACATTGTTAGTATTATTCAGCTTAAATAATAAATTAATCTAGGCTTAGATAAAATCAGACACGAATAAAGATTTGAAATGTCCCACCAACTCCCAAATGTATATTTAATATGTTTAAATATGATGTTTGTAGAATAAGTGAAATAATGAGTTCTCTTTTATATGTCAGATTTACAAATCTTAAATTGTAATTTTATGTAAAATATATATTACTCTATTATTTTACTATATAGTTAAAAGAGAAATATGAAAGCATTAGTTTTAAGAAATTTGAAGTGATTAATAAAAATAATGTTTTATTAAATAGATTCATATCAACAAATAATAAACAATGTGATAATGGTAAAATAAAAAAAAATATAAATCTGTTAAAATTCAAACTTAGTCTTCTTAACTATAAAATTTATTTATTTAACATTCATGCATATAGTCTTCTTAACTATAAAATTTATTTATTTAACATTCATGCATAAATAATCGTGTGTATAGGAAATATTCATACATGCTATACTGAAGGCTTTAATTAATTAAATAGTTTTGAAAATGAATACTAGTATTATTTAGATATGAAATAATTATAAAAATGAAAGTTATTAATCTTAAAAGTTATATACTTAAAAATATAAGACTGTTTGTGATCCTGTTCTACTTAAATGCAGTCTACTTAAAGAATAAATAAAATAAGATTTTTTCTTCACATATTTGGTTATATGTTTATGATTGCAACCCTTCACACGACATTAAAATTGGATAGAAACCAATCCTTACCTTGTGTGAAAGTGGTGTAGTAAAAATTACACTACAGAAATATCATACAAATTTATTCTAATTAATATCTGAGAATGAAGAAATAATTCATGCTTCATTGTTAATATTGTATACACTTGATAAATAATCATTGTTGAATAGTAGCATAGGTTTGTATGTATCTTTTCATAGAAAAATATTAACCATAATTTAGCCATTTTGTATTTGAATTCATTGAATACATTTATTGCCAAACCATGTCAGTTTATATGAATTGAGAGAATAATATATAGCAGATTTATTTATATTTTTGTTATAGTTAGTTAGTGAGCCATGCATCATGACCATGTTGAGGTTGAGATAGTGAATTTATAATTCTTGCAATATTTTGGGAATATTCAATTAATACTTTGGCATTTACAATTAGCTTTAGCTCCCTGTATTACTTACTTGTGATGATGCCTTTTTCAAATATTTTTTATTTTATATATCATGGCTTGAGCAATTAATGGCACTTATTGAGAGTTTTTTTAATATATTTGGTCCTATTTAATAGATTTGTTATAACATGATCATACATCCTTCATAATAATTTTATTAATAAACTCTGACTGAGGTGGATTTAAACTCTGAGACACTTAAATGTGGTCACACTGTGAGAACAATATATATATTTCAAGCACACATTTTTAAGTATTTGATTATTATTAAGAAGATTTAACCATTCATCTGTTTTTGTTCTTTGACATCCTCTAGTGTCCAGTTGAATTAAATTTCAAACTTTTTTATTTGACCTAATTTATTTTTATTTTTTATTATATTTTTAGAAATTTTGAATTATTTGTTAGAAATATATGTTTACAAATAAAAATTATTAAAATATATATTATTTCAACTTTGCAAATATAGAAAAAAATATTAAACTGAAATACATAATAAAAACAGTAACTTTTTTTTATTGGTTGATTACAACATTGACTATAAAAAATATTAAATAAAAGAAATTAGAATTGTTTTAACTCAAATTCTAAAACCTGAACAAATTATTGTTCAGATTATATATATCTAATAAAATTTTATTTAAAATTTAAAATTCTATTTATAATTATTAACACATAATAAAAAAATTTGCTATGGTTAATATAAATGTGTTCATTTTTCAGCCAATTACAAGTTGTAATCATATATTATTGATGTTTCTGGTCTTATCTTCTAAAAGTAAATACTTTTGAATAAAGTCTTAATCTAATCGCATTATGTAAACAAATTATAGAAAATAAATGTTTTCATTTTCAAAATCTAAACAAAAGGATGAATATTCATAAAATCTGACGCAAGTGTTTTCATTTGGGGAGAACAATAATCTACCAATCAACAACTCTTGTTAGCTCATTTATATTAGATTTTCTATACAATACTGATACCTAGAGAATTTTTTAAAAATTAATAAAGCAATGTTATTCTAGTTTCAAATTTTGCCATCAAATGTAACCAAAACTGTCAAAATAGTGCCAAACATAGCTGCAAAAAAGTGAATTAAAGCTGAATCATTTATCCGTGCTATCACATGCTTTCTTTACTAATAGAGATGTTGCTTAAAAGATAAAAACTAAGAAATATGATGTTACATCAGTTATTAATAAAGTTTATGAAGTATTGACAGAAAAAGTCTTTTTCAAAACATTTTATCCAAATTAATAAATGTATGTATATTGTAACCGGGATGCTTGGGCCTCCGATCACATAGGGATTGTGATTCCGAAACAAACATGACATAGCGTAAAGCTTTATTTATTTTCTTCTATCGATAAATGTTCACTATCAATACAAGGGGGCGCCAGATATGATGATTTAATTATAATTTAACTTCTCGCATCACCTTACGTCATGTCAAAACGATTTCGAAGTCTAATCCCGCCCACAAGCTCAAACTCCCAGCATGGACCAATAGGGACACTCAGGGTCGCACTGTAATTGTTTCAAAATTACTATTATGGTAAAAGACGCTATGATAACCAATGGAGAAGATGCTTGATTAACTAACTGATCGATCCAAGCATTGGACCGTGTCATTGGTTATTTGGGACCAATACGATTATTCGTCTATATCTCTAAACAATTAGAAGCTTATAAGATCATCCCCCCTATATCATACCGTCCGGTAGAATTATTTACTCCAGCTATATTTACAACTCATTGACATTTATTTATCTTTTATAATAGGCCCTCCCAATTCTTAAATCTATCTTAAATACGGAATAAGTAAATAAATAAATAAACATCGTGACTTACGGCACGATGTTTGTAAGAGACATTTTACAAAAAAAACAACAAAGTTTAAGAAAGATAAATCTAAAGTAATATAATTAACTATATGCATAAATGCTAACTTTATTAATAATCAAGACGAAAAATAGAATAAAGATTTAATTATAGGAAATGACTTGAGAAATGCTCGACTTGTTTAAATACTGAACAAATTTATTTAATATAAAAAAAACATATTGATTAAAAGTTTTATTTACACGCACACACACGCATTTACGCACTCGCACAGAAAAGAACATATTATATATCGTAAAATATGGATGATAGAATATAAATTTCTTTTTTTCTACATTACATTTTTGAAGGTAAGTGTTATAAATTATAAGATAATAACTAGGATCAAAGTTCATATTTGAAAAGTCCTGAGATTTAAATTTTTATGAATTGCATAATGTTTGATCTTACGAAGGCTGAGATTACAATAATAAATTACAATAATAAGTTTTTAAATATCATGAATTACGGAATATTTTATAGTTTAAGTTACGAAATCAAAGTTAGTTAATTATGAGATTGCCTTTTTTAAAAGTTTACGTATGGAATGAATGAAAGCATAAAAAAATAAAGTGTTTACCTAGGATTTTGGCTTATTCTTCCGCTGCTTCTAATTAAGTGGAGGTTTGAACATGGGGATGATGTTTTCCATAAGGAGATTGTTCATTTCTTTTAAAGTTGAGCGTAATAAATCAGGATGATTCATGTGTTTCACGGAACATTATTGAACTGGTTGGAGCACTAATTTTAGATGGTAATATTATTAAGTATTCATAGCGACGGAGATGTTCTGGTGGCGGAGCGTCGATCAATCACTGAAGGGTTTCCTAGCCCCTCATGACAGTCGACGCTCTAAATATTAATTTCATATCGATCATCTTGAAAACGGGTAGCACAAACGAAGTATTTTGAATTAAATTGAATTTTGAGAAAGTTGAACAAAATTTGATAATTTGACTTAGCTTCTCTTAATTAATTTTTCATTTTTTTTTCATTTAACAACCCTCATTTTTTTTTTAACAACAATTTTGCTTGATATTTATATGGGTTGGATCTTATCTGAGGATCGAATCTCCCCCCAGAGTTCCATGTTCTTAGAGTTGTCGTTGGGGTCCGTGTCCTACTCAATCCATGTGCTTAAGGCAATCTTATGTTTAGGCAATCTCATATTGCAATCTCAGTTAACAAACTTATATTCATTCACACCTTGGATGCATACGTGTGTGCGTGTTTTACGAGAACAATGTAATTTACATTAGCTAAAAGTCGAGCATTTAATCTTTCTCCAAATCATTTCTATAAGCTTTTACTTTTACTACAATTATAATTTTAAAATATCCCTTTTTAGTTACCCCCGCGGCATATACAAGTATAAATTATTTATTGATATTTATAGTGGCATTTTATTTTTCATTTTAGAGAATATTATTTTAGTACATTATGTTAAAGCCTTAAACTATTTAATTAGACATATTAATATTTTATTTTACAAGTGTATTTTAGAAAGTATGGAAAGAAAACTATATCTATTTTTTATCATAAGTTGTAAGAAAATAAAATAGAGTATTTTACATTGCTTGAGTGTGTGTGTGTTTACATATACCGACTTTGTCTCGGTCTAATATATCTAACTTTCCTCGGTTCAAACCCTATGTAACGCTATTCCGTTACAATATACATGTTAAGAGTAGGTGTGATAGGTCCATGACACACTATTGACATTATATTAAGGTACATAGAATAATTATTATCATAATATTTTAATAGCTATGAACTTACTTGATAATAGTTAGATTAATTAACTAAATATAGCTTTACTTCTCACTATATGTAAAATATATAATTGTTAATTAGAGAAGATATTAATTAGTATTAAAGTTTATCGGCTTAACGTTTTCGAGGATCCATGCCTCATATTCATAGCCTTCATAAAATGTATAATAAAATATGCAAATACAAATATTCAAATAAGCTAGTATTATGTAGCCCATTTCTTCGAGATCTCGAAGCAAGTATCCTTTCTATTAATGGCATGGATGTTTCCATTGATGTAAAATGCCTCCTTTATTTTTCTTTTGTGATCATTTGATTCTGAGCACAATATTATGGGATTGGCGAGTGTGAAGTTGTGTCCAGATTGTTTAGCATGCTCCAAGAAATTACAATTATTTAATACAATGATTATATACCACTAAATATAATATAATTAAATTTTGAGAGTGTGTTATTTAGAATAAATATCTAAGAAGGATCACCTGAGAATTCAAGCCCAATTTGAAATTAAAGTAGTACATCTTAGGAACTTAAAAAATCTTTATAGGAAAATTATAATGGACTATGCTGAATTATTATGAAGTGATAGGATTTTATATAATTTGTATATAATAAATGTGTTATTATATTTGTTGAATTAATATTTTCTTGCATATTATTCATAAATATCTTTTTAATACAAAAATCAGAAAGATGTATGACCTCCTGACCTATACTGGAGACAACTTGCTAAATATGAAGGTCATGAAAAGAAATGGAAAATGAGTCAAGAAGGACCTGGGAAAAGTATGGAAGAAGCAGAGAAAGTTAGGTATTTGCTAATATTATTATACTTCTAATAAGTAATATTATTGGAATGATTTTTTAGGATACACTATGGTCATCCAAAATATAAAGATGCACTTTGCATAAAATTGGGTTTAAACTCATTTTCAACTGTCTTTCAGACTGATGGCATTTTGTAAGTTAAAGCTAGCATGAAAATTATAGATTAAGTTTTTTGGTAGCATTTTTCTCCAGTTTGATTTTAGGCTTCTATTCTAACCATTACAATACAAACATAGTCTACTATATTTTTTGGATTAATTACAAATTATCTTTGTGTTTACTGTTCATTTTTGTTACAAATTAGCTTTAAATAATTAACTGTAATATTTTTTTACATTCAATATTCTTATTCTCATTATAATTTATTATTTTAGTGGATCTATCCATCATTTTGATTTGTCACCATAATTATATTACTTTATCCTAATTATTTCTTCTCTTGTTTTCTACAACAGCAATGATCAAGCCATAATACCATGCTCCAGAAGATGGAGATGATAGTGACAGAGTAACTATTGTTATGGATGCATCCCATCAGAAAAAGACAGAAGTTTAATTTCAGAAATTATAAAATATGTTGGAAAGTAAATCGTATAACCTTATAGAAATAATATTTGTATTACTTTGTGGTATTAACCATGATCTAGTTATTAAAAAAAGTCATTGAGCTTTAGATGAAAAAATGTTTACATATCACTGGTTATATCTATAAAATAAAGTTTAATTCAATAAAATGTTCTTATTGTGGTTATTGTGAAATTTTTGTTTTGTAACTAAGTAAAATATTAATGTTTTCTTACACGTTTAAGTAAGTGGGTTGCTTAAATAGAAAAGCTAAGTTTGTAGAGTCTATGCCTCAGTTTCATTGCACCTTTTAAATTTTTTCAGTGATATCAATTGTCTTATATGAACATTAACAAAGCCACTACTAACATTATTCTGCCTAAGCCATGTAATAGACTCCCATATATTCCTAGCATATGAACAAAGCATCAAAAAATTTGCTCTGACAATGCTCAAATAGCATTGAGAACACTGCCCTCTCTTAACAATCTTCTGAACAATATTAAAGGTAGAACTCCATTTGAACACAATCCTCAAATAGTTTATAAAATTTCATGTCCATCTCCAGAGTGTAGAATAGTGTACTATGGGAAATATTGATCTAATAGATCTATGAGAATCACCTAGCACTCCTATCTTTATAAAAAGACAAAACAAAAACAGCAATATAAGTCAATTTTCCTGGAGCATGAGCTTGCTATAGGACATGTTTTCCCTTTTTATTGATATGACTTTATGCATAGAGAGGGATGATTGTAAGAGAAAATACAAGGAGGCATGAGTTATTGCAAGAGACCCAAATTTAATCAACAGGAAAAAGTTTTGCATCCCTTTGTCAAAAAAATGGAACATCTGACTTATTTATATTTCTCATTCCAATAATTTGGATATTTTATAAACTATATATTCAGCTTACTCCCCAAATTGTTAGTTAATTAATTTTGCACTATGATTCTGGTGAGAAGTCACTGATGCATTTCACTTTTGATATTTTCTTATTGCTCCCAGAATACATTTTCCATACTTTATTGGTTAGTTCTGTTAAACATCTAGATCTCAGATTAATATTTTAGTACAAGCAAAACACTTTTATTAAAAATCTTTTCAATATTAAATTATTTCTTCAAAAAGCACACTTTCCATGTTTAATTTTATGATTAATTTGATCCATTATGTTTCCATTTCTATTAATAATCTTCACATTACTCAAGGTTTAATTCTGAAGAAATATCATATGGTAGCAGAAATATCAGATATCTTTTGCTTGTTAGTCCTTTCCACATAATTACATAAATATTACCATAATTTTTATCTTTATGAATTTGTTTTATCAGTTTCTTCTATTTCTGAAAATATTTTACTTTTTCTTTATAATTATGCATTGTTTTTGAATGCATTCCGATCATCTTCTCTCATATTTATAATAAAATTGTTTACTTCATGATTTATTTTAATTCCAACTTATATTCATTCTTTCAATTGTAACATTAATGAATTCAAATATTTTTTATTTTCTAAAACAAAAAAAGAGCCATGTTTAGAAAAGTTCTTGCATCAAGAGTATGTAAAAAGTTAAATTAACTCCCATTTTTAAAGTGAACAAAACAAAGGCCAAAATTATATGTAATTAACCAGTATACAATGAAAATGGGGCTGACTTTCATAACTGGCTTTTAATGAACACTCCATTATTTTCCATTGTAAATAAAATATCTTGAATATCGCAAGATAAAATATTTGTACTAAAATAACCATCTATTCATTTAGACAATTAAATCACTAAGAAAAGCAATATGCATTTACCCAAAATGTATTGTAAGCTAAAGTTTTTAAATGCATGAAATATGATTAAATCCATTGTATTTGAATTAATTTCAAAATTTAATACATGATGTGAAACACCAACTTACTTTTGTTTTCATTTGGGCTTTTCATAGTGGCGATCAAATAAATTAAAGGTACACACAAAGACACATTTTCCATATTCATCTCTGCTGTTGATGTTTAACTAATTAAACTAATTTGATTAAATACTAGACTTAAAATTAGAATTGAGACTAAAGACTTAAGATGACGTAAAAGACTACTTGTTGATAAATAAAATCAATTAATTTATTGTAAAATAATAAAAATAAATTATGATAATTATAATGGTAAGGAGTAAGAAAACAATTTAGATTAATTTTACCATTTCTTTTTACTATCTTTATTTTTGATAACATAACTAATACCTATTAACAAAATGTAAAGGAACCTGTAGAGATTCCAACCAGGAGATAGATTAATTGCTGGCTTTATTAAGTTCTTAAATTTTTCCACTATAACTATATATTCATCAGTCTCTCATGTTTGGCCGCATTTACATAGATCATTTATGAAGCAGATAAGAGTAACAACTATAGGTTATCATAAAACTGTTGGTGAGACTCCAGTTGCCTTTAAAGGGAATAAATTCAGTTGGATGTATTGCTGAATATGGGCAAAAAAATTTGGTAGCTTATAAGAAAAATTCCACTTCTTAACACCAAAATTCGTTATTTTTAAACTTTTGTTCAACGTTCAAAAAAAAAAAAAAAAAAGAATAATCTGAGTTTCCTAATTAGAAAACTTATTTTACAGTTAATAAATTTTTACTTAAAATTTTTTTTATTACAAAAATTGAAATAAAGTATTTAATTATATCAAAGTTTGTTTCAATATAATAATACTTACATTTCTGTTAAATAAAGATACTATACATTAATGATTTTCAGCATACTTTCATCATTCATGTGTGTGTACATTTTCTTTTGCTTAAACTGGATATCAACTTAAGTTTTATATAGTGAGTGGATTCTTAACAATGAGATTTTGTTTAAAAAAGACCGTCTATCTTTATTATATTATATGATTATGCTGTTTTTACATAGTTTGCCTTCCAGAAGCTCACCATCTGTTTTTTTTAAATAATCCATTTTCAGGGGTTTACAACACATGGTATTCAATAATTATGTTTTTTTATTTCTTAAAATGATAAAGAAACAATCCAAAGGGTTGTAATTCAAATTACAGTAAATAAAATTAAAAAAAAAAAGAAATAGCATTTAGTAGACTATAGCGACAGTCAGACATCACTTTTCGGATGTACATTATCCAGTAATTTTGAAAATATTCCATTGAAACATACAAAATTCACTATACCAGCTGTAAACTAATGTCAGTGCAGTAACAAATGATGTTTTGGAGCCTTATAACCATGTTCCTTTCCAAACAGATAGACACTTAGAACATGTGCGACATTGCATTTCTGTTCACACATAAAGTGTGATTTTATTCTCATTATTACATACTTTTTAGGTGGTCACTATTTCAATAATTTTGAAAATATTCCACTGCATCTTGTTCTGTTAATGAATTATTCCAAACTTTAATCATATTTCCTATAATGATATTAACTGAAACACACGGGCTTATTATATACCTGAGTTTACATATGTAATATATAGGGTATATGAGCAAAGACTTTCTCACGACCCACCACTCTCCACACTATCTCATAACACTGATGTCACTTGAACACATATATGTTGAAAAGATAAATAATCACCAATATACGCATTTCATGCTAAACCAGCAATCATCAGTTGGTCCAGATTACCATCTCTACACATATATGCTATAAGTGCTCAGATATATATTAAGGCAGCCAATCCCCATACTTTAATGGACAGGTTTCAATCTACTCCACACTCCAACTCTTTGACCATCCATCCAATTGAAAATCTGATGATGGAATTCTCAAAGACCACCCTGAGGCTGAGATTCTTGTCACACCCATGTTGACCTAAGGTCAATCTAACCCCTCATACACAGGACATAATCCATTTAATACAAGAGATGAGCAAACATCTCTACTATATAATAACTGAAACACACAGGCTTATTATATACCTGTGTTTACATATGTAATACATAGTGTGGAGAGTGGTGGGTCGTGAGAAAGTCTGTGCTCATACCCTATATATTATATATGTAAACACAGGTATATAATAAGCCTGTGTGTTTCAGTTATTATATAGTAGAGATGTCTGCCCATCCATTGTATTAAATGGATTATGTCCTGTGTATGAGGGGTTAGATTGACCTTAGGTCAACATGAGTGTGACAAGAATTTCGGTCTCAGGGTGGCCTTTAAGCATTCCATTATCAGATTTTCAATTGGATGGATGGTCAAAGAGTTGGAGTGTGGAGTAGATTGAAGCCTGTCCATTAAAGTATGGGGATTGGCTATCTTAATATATATCTGAGCACTTATAGCATATATGTGTAGAGATGGTAATCTGGACCAACTGATGATTGCTGGTTTAGCATGAAATACGTGTATTGGTGATTATTTATCTTTTCAACATATATGTGTTCAAGTGTATCAGTGTTATGAGATAGTGTGGAGAGTGGTGGGTCATGAGAAAGTCTGTGCTCATATACCCTATAATGATATTGTAAATGAATGTTAAAAAATTATCATATGTAAACAATACTTTTAGTCATGGCAAAAAAATTATATAAATATTCCACTGCATCCTGTTCTGTCGATGGCAGATGTATATATATATTGTAACGGGCACATACGATGTTACATTATTTTTTTTATTAGTAAATATGAAAAAAATAAAAGTTCGCAAATAAAACTTCTTTTTTTAAGAATTAAAAATTGAAAATTAAAATTCTATACTAAGCTCATATATATATAAAATCACACAGATGAAAAAAATTATTAAAAAAAATAAATTTTATTAAAAATAGAAAAAGTATTTTAAAAGGAAAAACTTAAAAAGATTTAAAGATAAAAATATATCTAAGTTTGTACAAAACAAATTAATTAATGTTATTGAAAAAATGGAAATGATTATTTTAATTAGTCCAAATGAACTAGCCCTTGGGCATTTAAATGTATAAGCAACGGTCAGATAGGAAAACAATAGAAACTAATGGCCAATGAAAGAAATCCATCGGGAAATCGGACCTCAATGGAAGGATCATTCATCATCGATGACGTAATGTCCATTGGATCCTAAAGTTACATATAAAAGAAAAAGTTTGATAATAAAATTTTTAGTGAGTGAAGAAAATGTAAGAGAAGACTGAGATGTGTTAAGTTGGAGAGTCGGAGGTGAAGGGATTGAAAGACGCACTTTCAATTCCTTCAGTTGTTATAAAAAAAAATGAAACATCACTTTTCCTATATTGAGGACCACAGGATCGAGGGATTTTAATGCTGGATTCCAAATGGCAAGCAACGGATAACTAATGAACATTTCTAAAACCGTAAGCATGTTATGAACTTAAATGAATATTAATTTGAAAACACTAAGAACTTTAAAATATAAACTTTCCCAGTATTTAAAAAAAAATAGAAATAGAATCCTATCTGATCAAACTAAATCCTTATTAATTCTTTTTATTGATGTATTTCTTTTTTTTTAAATCATTTCTATTTATTTATATATATATATTTTGGTTCTTTTAAGTTTTATTTATGATTTTTGTTTTTCGCTAATTTAATATTATATAAATGTTAAACTTAAGTCGGGCGTGAATGGCTATATAGATTTGTAAAGTTTTATTAGGGGAGGGTAATCTTAGGTTATTCATTTCATAGTTGAATTAGGTCAATGGATTGGATATATTGGTGTAATTAGTAGATGTAGTACAAGATTCGCTACGGGCAGAATCGCTTTATACGCCGCACACTTCCTTTTTGCCTATGGAATGCGATCGTAAGTCGGCAAAATGACCAGTCCTTTCCTATGGAGTTTTTTTTTATTGCTCTTCTCATCAGATAGATGGGGTATTCCTATCTGATGAGAGGCAATTTCTTCTCTTAACCTTTTGTGCTGCCATATTCATATTACATTTAATGCATCGATATATCAGCTGGATTGACATTGGTTTGACTGCGAACTTTTGGCCTAAGGTTAAATAAGGATAGAATATTTTCTTTCAAATGCAAATCTGTGTAGTCTATTCATACTCGACACTCTAAATAAAAATGCATTAAATTTAAGTTGGATATGGACATTGCATGGATTCGTTAGCGGTTAATTATGTTGTGGTTTTCATATTTGGTTAGAATATATGTCATCGATGTTAATGCGGTATCTTATGATGAATGCAATTGGGTTTCTTGTATTCCCTCTGCAATTGACGGTATCAATGACTTTGTATTTTGATCGGTTATGTTTATTTTGAGATGTTTTTAACCGTGGAATCTATGCAGCCGATCGATACTCAACATTATAAAACAAACCTTTATAAATCCATCTGTGCGAACTTATAAAAATTAAAATGTAAATTTATATAAATTAAATGTAAATTAAAATTAAAAATCAAAGTTACAAATGTAAATTAAATTTTAAAATGTAAAACTGATCCTAAAACAATTTTAAATATTATATATGTGCGTAAATAAATGTTTGTGTGTATAATTACTGGCAGTGGCTTATTTTATTCTTTTTTATATATTCTTAGATAAGAATTTATTATAAAATATAAATCTCTGCTATTCCACTGAGCTAGTGACAATGGGCTAACGACCGGAATCAAAATATATAAATTTTTTTTTTTAACTTACGTATCTGCCTACTTTATAAATTTTCTAGGTTCAAATGCCTAGTGGCGCCCTGTAGTGCAGATTGCGGTTAGATTCGATCATCACTATTCTTTTGGATCGTTATAATATATATATATACACACTATTTTCAAGCATTACCAATCCAGTATTTGATCCATTTATCTCACATCTCTTTCTAATGCTTTTATATTCTCTTCAGTTTCCTTTAAAATTTTAACTGTCCATCTGTTATCATCTTTTATAGAAATATATCCAACTAAGCTCCATTTTAGTTTCTTAATTCTTTCAATGATATAAGTAATAAATGTTTGTTCTTTCACTCATGTGTTTTGTCCTTGATCACTCCTTAAATACATCTCTCCATACTTCATTGAGTTGTCTGAAGTCTTTGTATTGCTCTTCTGTAAGAGTCCAAGTCTCAAATCCATAAGTAAGAACTGATAACACACATTAAAAACCTTCCTTTTTAAGCACATAGGCATATTTCATTTTAATATTAAATTATTTCTACCAAAACATTCCAAACAAGTTATGATTCATTCATCATGTTTCCATCTGTTTTAATAATATGACCAAGATATTTGTGATTGTTAATTTATTTTAATTCATCATTAACAATTTTTATTTTTTTATTTTTGAAAATCTGTTGAATATTACTTAGTCGTTTTAACATATTTCTTTAATTCTATTTTATTTTTATCTGATAACTCTTGCAACATTTCCTGATGCTTGAAAGTGTTATTTGAAAAAATAACCACATCATCTGCAAAATATAGATGACTTAAATAATTTCCATTTACTTTTATTTCATTAGCTTCACATTTTAATCCACAAAATACTTATTAATAAAATTGCTAGTGTACATCCTTCTCCATGTTAATATTCTTAGTATCATTATTGTTGTATTTTGATTAACATCCTGGATCTATATCTTGATGATGGGATACTTTAATCTCTGTAGAAATACTTAGAGAATCAAATATCTTTTCATAATCTACTAATCCAAAGCATAATAACTCATATTCATTGGACCTTTTTATAACTTCTGTCAAAACTTGGATGCCATCAATTGCACTAAAACTACTTTTAAATCCAGATTGTTCTTTTGGTTCATTAAAATACAAAGTTCTTGTAGTCAAGATGTAATAATCTTGCTAAAAAAATGTGTAGAACCAATGAAAGACTGGTAGATCTATAATTTCTAATATCTTTTTACCCATTTTTACATGTCAATATTATTCAATTCTTCCAATCATTTTGTATATCGTTATGATTTAGACATTTGATATATAACTTTGCAGTTTATTTATTTCTTCACCTGCTTCTTTTAAGATAATTTCATCAGTATCCAAGCTTTCCTCTTTTTTTAATAGATCTAAATGCATGTCTCACTTCTTCATTTAAAATTCTGGGCAATTCATATGCAGTAATTGTAGAGAATACTTTATTTACTTGTCCTTTATTGCTATATAATTATTTATATTTTTCATCCATACTTTTCACTCATGTCATCTCTCTTTTACTAATAGTTCCATTATTTATTTTTATTGCAGATATTATTTCTACCAGTACTAATATGTTGTTTTTCATTTTTGATGCTTTTATTCTCTTCTATAGCTTTTCTTTCACACTTATATTTTCTTGTATCCTTATTAACTCTTTTTTCTATCATTTTACAGAATTCTAGATATTCAGTCCTTCTTAATGAATCATTTCTATATATATTTTTATGTTTCTTATTTTCTTCATAAAATGTTATCTCAGTAAAAATTTTACCAGTCAACTGTTGATTGTTTTTGTACTTGATCACTTTGTTGCAATTCTTAATAACATATCAGTTATCCTCCTATTGATTTCATTCAAATTTGAACCATCTTCAAAAATTCTTTAAAATTTTAAAACGATTTGCAAGTTCTCTATATATAATAAATTGATTAATACACCTGAAATATATTTGTAATAAATCTTCCATGTTTGCAGCATATACCTCTGATGCTTGTTATTATATCATAAGCTTCCAATCAATATAAAACTTGCTAGGCCAACTTCTTTCACTGTATAAACATTTCAGGAAAAAAAATTATTTCTCAGATGAGTAAGAGATTTGAATCACTTGAACATCTATGCTAAAATAATGATCTATGTGCTTTATGATCAGCTTGATTTAGATGTATGAATGTCATAGCATATGCCATTTAACATATTTATAATTCAACATTCATATGTAAGTAAATAAGGATGCTTTATATCCATATTGAAATGCTCATTGAAAGAGATATATGCTTAATTGACCATGAAACAGTTAGTACATAATTTTTTTCTCAAAATATATATGTTCTGCAGAGTAATTAATTAATTTTTACATAGTATAGCGATTGAACAAAAAAGTTTCAATTATCTAAAATTTCAATGTCTTTTAAACTATGTGTATTCCAGATACCTTAAGACTTTTCCTTACTTAAATGAGTGAAGACTGTTCATAAAACATTTGTAAAAGTTTTAAAATGCAAACTGTTGTATCACAAAATCTTGGTGCATATGTGTGTAAAAATATATGTGCATCAAAGGTATTCATATGTCTAAGACATACACTCACATACACCCCCCCCATATATATATATATAAGCACAGGGATACAGCAGATATTCAGGTCATTTAATAATTGTAATATATTCAATGGTCTTATTATGCTATCCAATACTTAAGATTTAAAATTGGATGAGCAAAACTTTAAACTTAAGTTACCAACATATTTAGCTATAAAAGTCTTGAGCAAGTTTAAAATTCTATATATTTAATAGGCTTTTATTACTTTAAAATCACACTTGCAAGTATATAAATGGCTGCATTCATTTGGAAATAGTTCCTTGAAAACCATAAGAATTTTTCCTGAGAAATCTGCTTCTCCTGGATTTGAATATAGTATGATGAAAATATTGAGATAATGTACTAATCCCTGAAACATTAGGCTCTTATGTTATTTATTTGATGCATAACATATTTTGATATGTAAAAGTAAGATAAAAGTCTTTAAATGCTCCCCCCCCCCAATACAACAGTAGTCATCAGATATTCAGATGATAAAAATGTAAGTGTCTTTTCTGTTTTACCATCAAGTAGAGAATAATTAGATAACTATTTATTAACCAAAATTATATTATCTGCTATCTGAATTAGTCATGAGTCTATTATCTGAAAACAAAATATTAAGTCTGTTGAAAAACTTGGTCAACCTGGATTCAAACTCACATCACAATATCCTTAAATTTAATTTACTTTTGTAGATATGTGTGTACATATATATATATACACACACACAACAATGTAACTATTAATTCATTACTTTGTTATAATTTGGGATTTTAAATATTGAATTAAAATGTTCATTTAGTCAACTGAATATCCCAAGTGCACTTGTTTAAATGATAATCAGCCAGCGTAGCAGCATTGAGTTGGTAAAACTAAAATAACTCACGTAATTAGCACTTATCTAGCCCGACAAAAAATGTAGTCCCTTAGTACTTATGAAAAGATGTTGAAAGAATCTTTAAGGTATTTATGACTATTACTTTACTGTATAACAATTAGCTTCTGACTCACCCTTTGCTTATTTGTAATGGTGTGCATATGTTTAAATGAAAATAAATATGTTAAATGTACACTGATATAAAATATAATTTGGTGTAGGTATGCGATTTACATTAATAAAAGATCTTATATTAATTGCCTGTTAAAAAATAATCTTAAGATCGCATTCTTGAAAAAACATTTACATGATTAAGATTACTCCAGAGATCTTACTGCAGAGATCGAGATGCATAAGCCACCAGACCAAAAAAGTAGACAATTAGTAAAATGCCCAAACCACCAGACTTTATAGGTGTGAGAGGCTATCTAAGTTTGTATATACAAGTCTAATCTGTTTTACATTTGGTTCATCATGTTAACAGTTAATGTATACATTGTATTTATGTTACATATTGTAACGGGATGGGTGGGTGATAAGTTGGAAGTAAATGAAAATGAATCTGGGTTGATGGAACATCATCAACCCCATAAACAAAATCAATCATTTACAAAAGTATAATAAAAGTAATATAGTATTTTATAGGAGCAGGAGATTAGAAAATCTCTGAGAACATTGAGAGATCAAAAGCTAACTCAGAAGAGCAACTAAAGCATAATCATTATCAACCAGCATTATAAAGTAAATATCAGTATAAGTAAATACTAGGGAGAAATAACCATTCATCATCATTGATGGGAATAAACAAATCACTACAATAAAACAATACAGTAAATCAACAGTCAACCTTGTGACTGGTTTGGAAAATGGTCTTCTGTAGACTAGGCTAACTACTGAGTCTTTTGCCAGCTTGGGCAATTATATAAACATGACTTGGATGCACCAGCTTAGTGCCCATCCATTAAAATACACAACTATCATAAATCAAAACAATAAGGCTGGGACATTAACACATGCTGGTCATCATCAATGCTCAGGCCACTTGTACTGGCCAACTATAAACTTAAATTTTAAATAAAGACTAAAGTAAAATAAAAAATAATAGTGCATGGGCTTTAAAGAGTATCCTCTTTTGCGCCAACCAGGATAATGATTGATCATCACTGGATGTCCAAAGCACTAAACATATCCCCATTTATCCGTGTCCGAAATCTAGCTCAGAGAACATGGGCTCTATTACTGTATGTGAACAAGAGATGATGAAAACAATTTTAACCATTAAATATGTTTATTAATAACAATAAAAAAATGATTAAGGTCTTATAAGGGTTCTGATTTTGAAAAGTATACATTGAGTTACATGATTAATAAATTAGGTTTATTAAAAACCCATTCAGCACACAGACATGTGGCTTGATACAAAATAAATATGTTTGAATTTACATATAATTTTTAAAAAAATGATCAAAAATTTTACACATAAATGTCTATCTGACACGCATTATTATTTACAATACAATTGACATATATACGCACACATATGTGTGTGCGTGAAATAACCTATTTGACTTGTTTCAAAATAATTATCAAATTCTTAAATTATATAAAATACAATAAATGATTGAAGTTTCAGTTAAATGAAATACATTTTACATACTAGGTTTACTGAAACACGTATATATAATTTGCATAGACGTGCGAAACATTAATTTATATACATAACATTTGTATTTATCACAATAAAATTATTAAAGATTATTTCGCAATTTAATCTTGAATAAAGTCCTTTTCTTTAAAATAAGAACTTTCAATTTTTTGACAGTTAATTGATTTAAAATGTCTTTCTTTTTCCTAGACTAAAAGATTTTTGGAACTCTTTTTCTTGACTATTAATTAGAACTTTGTTTATATTTTTTTTCTTTTTTTAATTATAAATATAACTTTAAAATTTTTTCTTCTTTAATAAACGATTTTAAACTAATATCGTTTTATATATTTCTATCAGTTATAAAAATGTCATTTTACTAAGGAAATTGTTTAAAACTTCCTTATCATATATAACGCTACTCACCACCAGTTGTATATACATTTATCCATGTTTCTCTGCCTTTCAGCAAGCTGGAAGATTTTTTTCTTGGTGAGTTTGGTTTTAGTGATTGTCATCATCAGGTCAAAGTATAATCCATCTATAATGTTGGTCCATAATTGGTCTCCCGTCTGTGTAGAACTGTTCCAGACAAGCAGCTGTCCTTTCCATGTTTAAGGCTATGAATTACAGCACAAAGAAGTGGGTCATTTACTCCATGTGAATTCAAACTCCTACTAAGGAAAACAGTCTATTATCTTGCCTTCAACTACACCAACCTATGGTAGATATTCTGCAAATTCTCTGGTCAGCTAAAACCAACTGCTGCACTTCATCAAGTTGCAGTAAAATATTGAAACCAATTTTCAGCTGACCGTTCTTATAAAAATTATTATCCAGACTATGCAGTGGCCCAGTTGGCCACTGCTTAAAATACTACAACCAGACTCCTCTGGTCAACTCTTACAAATTACAAGCCAAAACTAACTGATATTATTTTTTTTATCAGTCTTATATAACCTTGGGTAGGTCAGGTGACAAAAACACGGTGGCTGTTTTCAATAAACTTTAATCCATTTGAAAACAAGCTGGAAATTTCTATCAAAGTGTGATTTTCATGTTTTTACATTAATCTTTGGAATTTGACCAAAGGTGTGATAATCCTTTAGAATTTTTAATCTACAAAGATTTTTAACTACATAGTAGAAATGAAAACAAGCATTAATTAAAAAATATATTTTATACAAGTATTAATTAAAAGATTTTAAAAATAGACATTGTTTTCAAAAGTATCAAAAAAACAAGCTTATATTTAAATTTCAAAATCAGAATTACAAATAAAATTTATCAGACCTTTTTAAAATATTAATTTCATAATACAATTTTTATTTTAAATCGGAGTTATTATTTAACCCTTTACTTAGTATTATTTTATTTTAGAAAATATAGAAAAATATCTACAAAAATTTATTCTATGTTTATTTCTACTTTTCCTTTATTTTATACATATATTCACATACACTATATTAGTGTGTGTGATGTAACCCAACTGGTTACAATATATATAAACAAAAAAATCTTTTGTAGGTTATACCGTGTTTTATTTTGTTTTAATTTTCATCATATAACCATGAAAATATTAAATAATATATATATATTGTCTCTTATTGATACACAACCAAAATTAGATGCTTTTTTTAAATATGTCAAAGCGTTGACCAGAAAGCGAAAAATTAGATGTGTTTGATATTTATATTTTACGTGATTCATTTTGCTAGTATGAAGTAAAAATGTTTGAATTACATTACTTTGATGGTTTTATTCTCAGAACCATTCAATTTGTTTTGCTTATAATTACAGATGTAAAACTGTTATTTCTGACAAATAACAAAATGTCTCTAGAACTAAAACATTAAGATACTTAGGATTCCATTTAAAGAAAAGGGAGAAAAAATATATTTAGCCAATTAAATTTGAGTGGAGTTTTTCTATTGTACCCATTAATTTGGCAGAAAAAGATCATTTATCTTGCCCAGCAACTAATTACACTATATAAGTTCTCATTATTGGTCTGAAAATAAAAGATCTGAGTTTAAACATAGGATGAAAATCCATTGTAGTTAAGACAGTAGAAGTCAGATAATGGTTTTTAATAAATTTCAGCAGCCATTATATGCAAATTATACTTTTACTAGTAAAACATTTTGATAATGATTGGCTTATCAAAAGTTCTCAAACAGTCCAGTTGATGGATAGATCCATTACACACACACACACACACACACACACACACACACATATATATATATATATAATCAAAATTACCCCAAATTCACAACTCAAACAGTCTAACCAAAAAATAAACTCTAAAACAATACCTAATGATTTCACAGCTACAAGCAGACTACTCAAGTGTAAAGAACTACAAAATAAACTCTAAAACAATACCAATGGTTTTACTTCTTCTAGAAGACTTCTCAAGTGTAAAGAACTACAAAATAATATACAAAACAACAAAATAAAATGTTATTTTGTAATTCTTTACACTTGAAAAGTCTGCTTGTAGCAGTGAAACCATTGGTAATGTTTTAGAGTTTATTTTGGGTTAGTTTGCTGTGTCCCATCTGAACTTTCTGCAGCTCAATCACCATTTGTGCTATTTAATGACATAGTTTAGCTATTCACAAAATTTGTAAGATACTAGCATATCTGAATCACAAATTATATAATAAAATGTGTTTTGTATTTTTATGAATTGTCTTTAATGTTCTCTTTGCCATCACGAAATCTAGTAAATTATTTGAAAAAATTCTTGCGCTATTTAAAACAAAATTTAGTTTCATCATGGATTAAGAATATCATAATTCATACTCTAACTTGTAATCCATTCATGATAGCACTTCAAATTATTTGTGGTGAACGGCTGTCACTACTTAACACACACATTCATTCTGAGATATTGCTTGCAGCTAGGACACAAGTATAGATAAAAAGTTTTTATATACCTGAGATAATTCGATCTGAAATACTGATTTGCATATTTGTCGTATCAATAATTCACTCGTCCCTTTCACCTTCTGCTAGAAAAAAATTAGAAACTTGCTTAATGCCATAGTACTTTTACAAATGAATCGATCGCTCATTAATGCGTGTATTTCTCGAAATCAGACGTAGTTACTTAAAAAAAAACCCAATAACAACTCAGTTAAAAGATCTATTAATAAATTAATATGGAGTATGAATAAATACAATGTTTTTAAGGATCACCCTACTGCGAAAAAGAAACCAAAACCAGATTTCTGCATTTCTTATAATAGAAAAAATACTTTTGAAGATAAATGTAATGTATTAGAATTTAAGTCCGTTCAGTTACCAGCAGACCTAGTAATATATATACATATATGATGAGGGAAGATGGAAAGCATATGGAGGCGAAGATTTTACATGTATTCCAACGCTTGCTTTTTTATAATGATTTTAAACTATAATTGTTTTTTTTTTTTTTAAATGTGGATTTTAGAAATTCGAATGAGAAAATGTTACTTTCTTAAGCGGCTGCAGTTTGCGCGCGAAAATCAATAAAAGGCTTTAGTACAATCTTTTGTAAAGGTGTAGTAGAAATAGGTAATTCACATTTATTTATATTAATATACACTTTGATACTTTAAGTTGAACCAAACATTTTTTAATACAAGTATATATGAAATAAGAATAGTCGCTGTTAATCCATGTACTTGGAGAGATTGTTTTCTCAAGAAATTCTCTGGTGGTTAACTAACCTTTAAATCTTATTGTGCATTTTAGTCGTAATGAAAACTGCGTAGCATACCTAAAAAATGTGGAGTAAGTTATTTCTACCAAAAGCATTCCATCCAAGGTTAATTCTTTGACTTAATTAATCTCTTATGTTTCCATCTACATTAATAATATGATCAAGATATATTTATGATTCTCAATTTTTATTTTCTAAAAATTAATCTTTTTTTTTTTTAAAAAAAATTTCTATTTTCTTCTGAGAGAGAAAAGCCATTAAACATTACTTTTTTAACTTTCATTTGAAAACTCACATTTTCTAAAGTTCTGAATTATTATTTGCAAAAACAATTACATCATCTGAAAAAATATAGTTGACTTAAATAAGATCTATTTACTTTTATTTCCTTATCTTTCCATTTTATTCCACAAAATATTTTTTGAAAAAAGTTTTGGAAATTTAAAAATATTTCGCTTTGCATCTTTATCAATTTTTTTAGTATTACTAAACAGTCTAATCTCTATTATAGCATTTTGATAAATATTCTTCAGAATATGATCATTTCCCAAGACTACATCTTGATGGACCAAAACTTTAATAAGTATGGAAGTGCTTATAGAATTAAATGCTTTTTCATAATCTACAAAACAGATGCATAATGGCAATTCACACTCATTGATCCTTTTTGTAATTTCTCTCAATACTTGGATATAATCCATTGTGCAAAAATCATAAGTTAGCTCGTTCTTTTGGTTGATTTGAGTTCAGAGTTTACTGTAGTGAGTTGTAATTATCTTGTCGAAGGTTTTACAATAGGTCTGCAATATTTAATATTTTCTTTATCACTTTTTTTTAAATATCAATATAACCATTGTATTATGTATATCTTTATCACTTAGACATTTGATATATAGTTCTGTCAACAATTTTCTATTTTTTTCTACATACTTTTTCAAAATATAAGTTAAGGATTTCATCACTTGCTGAAACTTTTTTATTCTTTATAGATTTAATTTATACTTTCAATTTAGATGAAGTAATATTTGTAATGAGTCTTTTTTCCACCACTTGTCCGAACTTCCAATAGAGAGATTTTTTTATTGGGCCATTTCAAAAATGGTTTTATATTCTTTTTTTTCTTCTTGCATTACCTTTCTCTTAATTAAAAAATTACTAATGAAGGGTACTTTTTTATACTAATTATTTTTGTTACCTAGTAGAATTCTATTTTCTTATAGATTTCCGTTAAATCTAGAAGTATCTTTAATAGTCTGTCAATATGTTAAAACGATTCGCAAATTTTAAAAGAATTGGATTGATTCTGAAGTTTAAAAACATCAACTACTGTTATTATCTTTTAAAATAGTTTTAGTCTCTCTATTTTTGCATTAACTTGTTTGTTCCAACTCTATGAAATTGATGGTTACTTATTGAATCTATTAAAAACATAATCTATGCCCATTTTAAAGCATTTTTTTTTCAAAGAAAGAATTCATATGCACCCCCCTCCAAAAGTCTATAAGTCTGTGTCCTCTCTCATTTTTATCAATAACCAAATACCCACAATATTTTCATTTTTCAATCATTTATCTATTGTAACATTAACATTCCAACAATAATTTTAAAATGTTTGGTCTGATCAAAAACATTTTGTACATGTACATAAAAATTCTCTACTTGTTTATCACAATGAGAACTTGTTGGAATATAAATATGACATTTATATTTTACATCTTCCATTAAATTAAATAACTAATTTTGAGATTCTGTCTGATATATTATCAATCTCCACAATGTTTTTTTTTTTCATTTTATATATAATGAGCCTTACTCAATTTGTGCATTCAATAATTGTGTCGTTGTAATAAGATACATGTTTATTTTTTAAATCAACTATCTCTTCACTTTTTTTCTGCTAATTTTACAAAGTCCAATAATGTCCCATTTAATTAATATTATATTTCTTCTTTCTTTTCATATAAACTTCTGTCACTTAAAAATTGATCTGCATTTGAGAATAATTAAATAAAAATCACATCCAATGGCATCCTGGATTCACAATCACAAGATTCTTAGTACCCTCTACTTTGATAACCATTACTTTGTATAATGATTTTACAGTTGCCCATAATTTAGTTCTATCTGATCTTATTATAATTATCTTTTTAAAAAATATTCCCACACATTTATTTTGCCTCGAAGAAAATTCAATTGATATTTCGATTAAAAGCTATCAGGCAGTCGAAATGAAAAAAATATGATGTATCATGGTGATAAATTCAGGGGTAAAGGATCAATAAATTTATTTTGTTGGCTAAGGCATGATCCTCAGCTATCCATATAAATTTATTTGCCATGAAATTAATCACATAATAATAATTGCAATGACAAGAGTAATGAAGTGTACATTAAAAATTTGCCCTACTCGATTTCTTAAAGCTTCATTTAACATTTGTATTAATATATAGTTCACTCTTAGTTTAAATTACAATTACACCACTAGACATAGTTTTATAAAAAATAAATTAACTTTTAATATACTGTACAGGCTTACGCACACCTGCACATATAATGTAATATATAAGGAATTCAAACTCAGACTTTCACATGACCCTCAACTCTCCATGCCATCTCATAGTTACAATAAAATAAATATTCTAAATAGTTTGATGATATTTCCATAATATTTTATAATACAAATAACAAATTACAATTTATTTAAACATTTCTAATTAACATTTAAAATCTTACAAGCGTGTATACATGTATAAAGATTATTTTGACTGAGAGGAAAAATTAAAAGAAATTGATTACAATTAAAATTCATTGTTTAAAAGATTTAATATTTGATAATATCTAAACAGCAATATTGTTGTTAAAATTTTATTATTCTTTAACATATTATATTAAATTTTGAAAACTTTTTAAAAAGCTAAAATATATTATTACTTTTGTAATAGTTAATTTATTATTAAATAATAAATTGCATTTTTAAATGTAATATTAATTTATTATGTCTAAAAATCCATCCATTTTTTTAAAAAAATAAATCTATTATTAGAATATTTGCCTTGACAACTAATTGAATATATTAATTATCAATTAATAATGTCCCAGATCCATCAGTCATCAATTTTGTTAAGATTATGATTTATCTTATAAATGCAGCTTACCATATTTGAACATTTACTTATCCATTTATCTACCCACTTACTAATTTATTCATCTGCCTACCTAATTAACTAGCTAACTAACTCACTTATTAATTTATTAATCTGTCTACTGTATTTCTAAATTAATGGAAGACTAGAATTATCTGCTAGGCCTCCTAGCAAATGGCCTATTCATCTCACTGCAATATATCCGCTAAGTATACCCAATGAGAAAATTTTTTAATAACTTGCTTTACTGAAAGAAGGAAATGTCAAACTGTAACATTGATTTGCTAATGTCAAAAAAAAATATGTAAAAATTACATTATTATGAACTATATCAACTATTAATTTATTATTATCCTGCTCATTCTTGAATTCAAAATGAACATTATTGCTGATATTCTTGATATAAGAATCATGTTTAATTTTATGAATAATTTATTGTCTTAATCCTGCAATTAGTTATAAGCTTTATTATGATAGGCTGTTATAATATTATTCATAACTTTATTCATTGTCGTGCTAAATTTTGGGCCATAACAAAAATTTGAACTATATGATGACTTAAGGTATATTTAAATAAGTTAATGAGAGTAACTGTAAATTTTTCCAATTATGGATATCTGTCATATATTTGCCTTGTCTTTATTATCAGCTATTTGATCTCCATATGCTTTCTTAATTTCTAAAAGGAAAGATTAACACATTCCAAGAAAAGTTTTTCAGTGATAACGTGAAGGATTCACTCTTTACTTCGTATTTATTTCAAAATAAAATATGTTTGCTTAAATATAATGTATTGCATTGAAATATTTTATTGCTGTATTATATAAAGAAAATAATGTGCTCTAAACTTTGTATTGCTTCATATTATGTTCATTCTCTATTTGTTGCCTAGTATTTTAAAGAATTGCTCTTCCAATAGTAAACTTTAAGTATTAAGAATATTTTAAATAAAATATTCAGGATTGTAATGGAATTGTTATGTGAATTGGAAAGTTCTAAAGTATGTTTTAGAACAAATGACTTAAAAACTTATAAACTGTCTAAGATTAATATACACATATATATTTAAATATAAATTTATTTATAAGTTTTTTTATGCATAAAATATTTTTTTTTGCTAGTAATATATTTATAATTTATGTGTATCATGTATGAGTATTGGAGTTCTCAAAAATATATTTGAGTTAATATATCAATAAAGATAATATGAACATTTGATCTAGGATTATTTGGATGAATGGATGTTCATTTGGAGATGATGTATTATTTTTTATAAAATTATTGATTTGCAATCCTTATGTCTACATATTTTATTGTTAATATAATGTATTTTATCAGTATTTCATATCATGTTTATAGTGTTATTATTATATGATAAATCGTATTGCAATTATTTTCATGTTATTTTGAAGTATGCATTTGAAGTACAGTTCATCATAGATAACTTAAATATTGTGTTGAAAAATGTTTATGATTGGTTTATTTTCATAAGTTTATTCAAATTAGTGATATGATACTATTGTCAATTTTGCACTTGTAGATAAGTGTGAATGTCATTTTGCTGCTCCTATTTATTGGTGTTAGTTATAAGATGTTGAAGGCATATGTGTTATGGCCACCATATTTGTTCTTGATATTATAAGAGTAATTTTTGAAATGGTAATGGTGTTAATATTCATGGCATGCATATTGGATGTGCAAAAACCCGGATCAAACATTCTTTGTGTAAACTTAGTAGTTATTTTGTGTAGTCATAGAAAATTATACGTCCTTCCTAATTTTATGTTGTTCTTTTGTTGGCAACATAGTTGTTAAAATGAAAGTTTCATATACTAATGAGATTTATTCATACGTATTTCCATTAAGAATTTAAAGCATTTAAAGCGATTATTCAAATATTATTGTAATTATTTTTATTTTGAATATATGAAATCATAAGATGCTTATACTTATTATATTCGATATTATTAATAAAAATGTTTATTTTATTCTTAATTTATGATTTTGTCTTCATTATCATCATCTGCATAATAAGAATAACTAAATCATACAAATATAATAATATTTGAGATTTAAGAGTGCATAGTATATAAATGCCACTTTATTAAAGTTCATCCTTGAATGGTATTAAAGTTATCTCAATGTTTTAAGATTGTTTTAATTAGATTATCTTTATTATAAGCTTAGTGTGATCTTAAGTATGAACAAAATCCCTTTTTTACTCATTGTGTCACTAGTGTTATCACAAGTTGTTGGATAAAAATAATTGAAATAAAAACATCTCATTATTATGTTATGACTCATGTTTAAAATAATTACATAAGAAGAAATAATGTATTATGACACATGATGTTATAGTGATGATATGATTCAAACCTGAGATAAAAAGAAATTTTATATTTTTGTATAAAGTATAGTAGTTTTGAAAATTTGTTGGGCTAGTGGAAACAGCCACTGAAGATAAGGTTACAATATATATATATAATTTAAATTTCTTTTCAGTACGTATATTTATTTCTATCTGAAATAAAAATTCTATTAAGCCAAAACAAATTTGTTTATTTAGCCTTTTTATATATTTATAAATCTTTTAGATAAATAAGAGGGACTAATAAGTTATGATGGAAACAACAGTGAAGAACGATTCTGGGAGCAAACAAATACAACAGGATGTTTCTATTACTGAAGTTTCAGATGGTGATAGTGATGAATGTATTCACTCAGTAGAAAGCATAACAAGAGATGATCATCCTGAACCAGAAGATTTAAGATCAGCTGTGAATTCTTCTGTTGTTATATGTCGAATATGTCTCTCTGCATCAAATGCAACCCAATTTGTGTCATGTTGTAAATGTAAAGGCAGCATAAAATATTGCCATCGCTCATGTTTAGAAAAATGGTTTTGTAAAAGAACACCTACAACCTGTGAGATTTGTGGAGCTTCTATTGTTAGAAGAAAATTTAAATCTCTAAAAGATGTAATTTTTTCCCCCTATTTTTATATTTATACAAGTTAAATATATTTACACATAATGACATTCATCTCCTACTAAGTCTTGGTAGCACTTTTGCTATAAATTGCTTATATATTTACAATATTTTTGAGTTTAAATATAGTACAAATATACAAATAATAATAACAAAGCAATTACATTTCAATAATATATTAATTATACATAATAAAATATAAAGCACACCATGACAGCCTCGTGCTTAAGTAAGCCACTAGAATACCAGCAATGTGTTGCTAAGACAACATTATGAATAAGTAGTAAATAGGTTGCCTTGACAAAGATTGCTGATATTCCATTAGTTAATTTAAGCAGGCAGGCTGTTATGATGAATTTACATATAATAACCAGTTAATTATTGGTATTAATGGTTTAATATATATATATTGAAGCAATGGATCTGTAGACCAGATCCACGCTTCACGTCTTTTTAGATTACTAGACTAGGATCAAACCAGATCCATGCGTGTTATGATGTTTGTAAAATTTTTCGTCTACCATCTTATCTACATTTAAATTTTAGGCCAGTAAATAAGTGATTAAAGTATTAATTTTTCTATTAAAATGTTTTTATTATAAATATTGGAGGGCCCCAGATAGATAAATATATACACAAATACATATATATATATAGAATTACAGATGGAAACTTTTATAAAAATCAATATATAAATTTTTAATATATTTTTTTTAAGTATTTTATTCTGGAGATTTGCTTTCACGTTAAACTTTACTAACATTCCATAGCGTCAAACAAAAGAAAATCCATTAACAAAATAGTAATGGAATTTTCTAATTAAAGTAAAATTAAAATGCAAAAGATATTTGAAATATAAATTCTTCAAATCTACATTTAATTAAAAATAGATTTGAAACAATTAAGTCACTGGGTTTATCAGGAGAGTGGATCTCAAGAATACAATGTAAATATACTTTAGGTTGCTAATTGTGGTCACTGGAATTCCAACATAGCCACATAGCCTGGAGCATTTGAAAAATGAAATTTCCCATTAACCTTTCTGATGATGCTTATGAGACCTTTCATTGATGATTGACATCATTCTAATTTCGTTATTTTTAATGCTAGGATAGCCGTTTTATAGTCATTAGTTAGATTTTTAAAAGTTCTGTAAGATGCTGCCCTCTCTTGAATTATTTTACAAGTAAAAAATCAATAAAACTGCCTGTGAAGCTAAACAAAGAAGAAAGCTTGTCGGTGATTGGCTCTCAGCCATCAAAGACATTCTGATTGGCTGGAAAGAACAAAGAAACCGCCTAATCAAAGAAAATAAAGAAAAACACTAAGATTTTCATTTTGAATATGATAAACAAATGTTTTAAACTATTATAAAAGTATTTTTTGAGAAATTACAAATCATTTTCATAAGATATGCTAAAAAACAAAATTATTTTAGAAAAATATTGAAGATTTTAGTAAAAATATTTAAGATTTTAGCAAAAAAAATATTTACTTTTCTGTAACGTAAAACTGAAAAAAAAAATTTACGTCAGCAACTCTTTTTAATTCGTTACTACGTTCACTTTTAAATTTGCCGAAATTGAATATTTTATAATAAATAAATAGAAATTTATTTTTGAAAGAACTTTCGTTCACTTTCATAACCTAACAAATTATTAATATACTTTTTATAAACGAATCTAAAGGGAATATATTAAAGGTGAATATATTTTGACATTTGACTTTATCTTCAGTTTGTGAGTTGACCAATTAAAAGCTTTGATTTTTACTTCGCACGACCAATAATATAATTAGCGGTTAAAAGGTTAATAGACAAGAAGGGTATAAATAGCCCAAGAGAACAATAGAAGTCAGCCAGTCATAGTTTTTGTCGGTGATTGCCTGATGAACCTATGATGGTTAAATTTTTAATAAATGTCTGGAACCATGGTAGTTGGATAGATGGTTTTTAATTTTCCCATCTTCCCACTGTCCCAAAGATGATTGTCCAATACCTTATGCTGGAAAAACTTCATCAGAATGTGTTATTGTGAACTGCTGAACTTTCTTATTCAAAATACATACCTAGCTATACCTGTGCAGAAATTCGTATTTCATCATGGGATCAAAACTTCCACAAGGACTCTTAATAAATTAGGTAATACATTCCAATTTATTATTTCTAACCACCTAATTTATTCTTTTAAAACTCCAGTAACCCAGTAATGTAAATCCTACTACTTTAATGTTTTCTAAAATGTAATCCCCATAATGTAATCAGAATGTTTAACTTAATATTCTATAAATTATAGTTGCTATTTCTTAAATCTAATGTCTTTGCTCTCATTCTATCTGTCTAAAAGTTAGGCCACTTAATACTAAACTTTCTTTTAATGTGGTTTAGAAAATATTATTATTAATTACTTAAAAAAAAAGAATTTATGCCAATTTTGTTCCATCTCAACAGAAAGCTTTATCTAAATAGATATTTGCTGCCTATTTCCCAACCAACATTGGTCAGTAAATAAAAATGAATAATTCTCTAGCTCTGAAAATTTTGGAGCAGTCTTTGTTTTGTCGAGATGAAACTATTTTATATTATTATGTGTTTTTTTTTAAATATTTATAAGTACATGGTTTAGTTGTGGGGAGACACTAGATTCATGCATGAGGTTTTATATAGTTTAATTATTTCATTTTTAACAAGTGAAAGGGAGGGGGTTTAGAAAATTATATTCATGCTAAATTAAGAGAGTAATAGAATTCCAAATGAAATCTTAGTGGGATTTTGTGTTGAAGGAGAGACGTGTTGCTCATAAAAATATTCCTAATAATAATTAATGCTTATTTATTTTTGTTGGTCTGATCTTGGTCAATCCATATAACATTTGTGTAATCTTGATAGATCAGCACAATTATATAATTAAATTATAAATATATTCTCCTGTACTTATATTTTGCCATGCCAGCATTTTGCTTGATTACTTGTCTTTTGTTCTTTGTGATCGCTAAATCAGAACTAGGGCACATGATAATTTCACTGGCCATTAATTTTTTTATCATAATATGAAATCCAAAATGGGAAAAACTGGGATAAGTGGAGCTTAGCTAGCCTTGGCAATTTTTATTCTTTCACCTGAAATATTTTAGGTTTGCCAATGGCGCAGACCATTCTTTTTTTATTTCTTGGCATCATGGGGGGCAGGTGAATTGTGTCTATGCTGGTAATGTAATATCGAATGCTGGGTTTTGTTCACTTTCTTTTGTTCTGAGCATATTGTGATGGATTGACTACGATCTGATTAATTTATGTGTTTTAAAATCTTAAAATATTTATTTGCGAATATTGCGATCCACTTATATTTTAAATGTGTCACTCTCTTCGATGCCAATGAGTTAATTATTTCTCTCTTAAGAATAATTTCATTTATAATAAAGTTATGTTTAGACTAAGTTATTTAAAATATTTATTCCATATATCTCTGACTTGGGTGAGCATCTTCCATAAATCGCTAATCGTTTACATTTGTTAGATTGGCATATAAACTATACTGCTCTCTTGCCAGAGGCATAATAAGAGACAGAATAGAAATTTTGTGTTAACTAACTTGTGAAATAAAAACAGAGACATTAGATAAATTATACAAACGTTTTATTAAATATATATGCGAATTTAAGCTACTTGTGATTTATCTCTATTTATTCCATCTAAATTATATTTTCTAATTAATTATTGTGCTGCTATCTGATGATTTAAGGTCACACACATACAATTTTTATAGTTAAGTAATGGATAGTCTAATTAAAGGTAATAATTAGAGTTAGACATTCGAATTAGTTGAGGCTCATGTTCCACCATTGATGCTAGTGGACCAGAGGGTGGAAAAGATTAATTGCTTGCCTCGAAAATGTTACTAATTAGTTGGTAGATTTAGAGAGTGGGTAAACAGGGCAGAATCCATAAGTATTCTTTATCTTTGATCTTATGTACGGTTGGATTCGAGGTATTTTTACCAGGGCCTGTGAATTGTGTTGAGTTAACATACAATTTCGACCAGTACTATATATATATAAACACATTATTGTGCTCTAATATAAAAACAATGCTTATACATGATAAATAATATTTCTGTAATGTAATTTTCACTACACCACTCTCATGTAAGGTAGGGACTAGTTTCTATCCACTTTTACCATCTTATGGAGGGATGTAATAATAAATATATGACCAGAGATGTGAAAAAGATCTGATTCCCAAGATGCATGCTCACCAGCACTATTAGTTGGCCCAGACCACAATTTCTTACACATATCTTTATCATTGTTCAATATATAGCAAATTATACAGTTTATTTGATAAGTGTTAAATGTGCTGTCCTTACAACTTTGACATAAATAAATAAAGTATATTAATAATTTTTATTATCTATTAGACTAGAGATTATCCAATAATGAATAATATTTCTGTATTGTAATTTTCATTACATCCCTCTTATACAGAGATAGGGATTGGAATTTGTCCACTTTTAATATCTCGGGGAGAGATGTAATCATAAACCAGTGACTAAAGACATGTGAAAAAGATTTATGATCCCCAAGATACATATTTTATGCTGAACCAGCATTCATTAGTTGACCCAGACCACAATCTCTTATACATATTTTTATCATTGTTCAGTATATATATATAGTACCACGTTTGAATATGAGTCATTTGAAACACCGGTCTCTTAGGCAGAGAAGAACATACTCGGAGAGTATGTATGTCCAAACAATAGCTATAAAATATATAACTAGCATTACATTTCCAGGACATAACTTCTTTTCGACTGTTGAATTCAACACCAAGTTCAAAGCACTTTTTTGCTTTGTATCAACACGGGTGCCAGTTATTTATCCAGAAGAATAAACAATGCACTTTGAACAATAGCCACTAATTCAATGCCTATACCCATGACTAGCTCAGCTACTTGTAATTCAATAACAAAATATTGTTTAACTTAAACAGTGGCAAAAGAATTGATAAAAGATTGGTAAAAGAATTGACTGACAAAATAAAGCTTAAGTTTAAAGACAATTTATTTAATTAACACTTACTATACTAATTCTAAATACTCTTGTAAATTTTAATGACATAACTCTGGTGTTTTATTTAATGATCATGCACATATTAATTCACACACTGACATATATAATAAAGCATTAAATAATATAAACACATATATTCAGAACACACAAATCAATAGTTCATTTTTTATGTGCTATAGAGTTCATATAATTTGACTCTTGGAGGATTCACACGAATGCAATGGCTACTTTATAAATGAGAATAAAAAATATTTTACCTAGGATTTTAGAATCTGAATGCATCTTGCTGTTTGCTGCTTCAAATGAGATATCTCTAACTGGTTAGATTTGAAGTTTCTTGAGTAGGTTTAATGCTTATTCATTGGTATCATTCTTGGAGACAGTTAAACATTGACAGAGGATTTCCAAGCTATTATGCAGACATTATTTTCATGGGTGGGTCTTGCTGTTTTACTGGACTTCAAGATAGAGAGAGCTGCATGTTTCCCATGGTTTTAACCCTGCATTCTTGATTGATTTAATCTCAACTGCACGATCTAGATTATACTCTTAACTCTCTGAACTGAACTCACTGAACTGAACTGATTGTCTGATAAAAATTTACTATTTATATATAAGGCATGTTTTTGTTTTCATGTCCTCTGGCAATATCTGTTGTCGAAATTCCTTTCATTAGTAGCTAATCCTTTGGAGATAAGCTTTGAATCTTGTTGTTGGGGATTTTAATTAGCAGCCATTACAAACATGTTGTTTTTTCCTTTTTAATTAATTAGTTGCCATCATTGAATGTTTTTTAATTTTTAACTTTCATTTAGTTTTTGATATTATTTTAACATGCATATATTATATTTACATTTGCATGCACATATAGAATTTTATTCTAAAAATCAAAACTAGTTTTAAGATTACCTTTTTTTCTTTAATTTAAATAAAGAGATTTATATTTTTAGACTTTTGAATTATATTTCAACTAATAATATGACAAATTCTTTAAACTCAAAACTTTTAGTTTGATGTTTCTAATTAATTAATTGCAACTTTTATTTTAAAAGACTCTGACGTTTAATTTCACGTTTTTGAAAACTAACTGCAATAAAAAAAAGAACTCTTAACTTTTACATATTATTTCTTTGAACGAAAGATTTATATTTTACTAATTTTTTTTTTTAGATAAACTTATTATGTACCAACTATGATCTTGGTACAATATATATATATAATTGAAATAATAAATTTAACGGTTTGCAAACTATTACAAACAATTCTTAAATTCGCAGAAGTACTTTCGGTTAATTTTTTAAACCTGCCTCAACTGCCATTAAATTAAAAAAAAATTAATGGCAGTTGAGGCAGGTTTAAGAAATTAACCGAAAGTACTTCTCTGATTTAAGGATTGTTTGTAATAGTTTGTAAACAGTTAAATTTATTATTTCAATTATAATTACAATTTTGTTTTTAATTAATGGACATTTTATTATATATATATATGCTGGCCTGTCTATAAGTGGTACGACACTAAGCAGAGTTGCCAAGTCCCTACATTAGGCCCTACTTGGACTCTGGCTAGGTACTATTAACAGACTGACTATTTCCCGACCCATTTCTTTAACTATAACACTTGAATTTAGATAAGGTTAATATTCATCCTAAATTACTTTTACGTGATTGAACATTTTTAAGATAAGACATATTTTAAATATAATTAATGTGAGACTCATTTACCTATAAACAGATCACATCCCCTTAACATTAAACAAATACAAAATATTTGTCAAAGGCATTAGAATACCTGGATACTACTTATTAAGTATCTACATACTCTCATGGCTAACAATAATATTCAATATAGTATATTATGTTTATAACCATTAAGTTTTAATTCAATCACTCATTAAATTAATCTGTTAGATAATTACAGATAAACTTTGATTCCTATTATTTTAATAATTAAGATTGGCAATAATCACAAGAATAACTTTATAATAAGGAGATCTCAGGATAATCATTGATTTATTAATTCTTCATACTATCTATGGAATATCAAGAGGGATTTTACGGATTTCCATGGGTAGTGCACAAATTAAGAAAAGCTTATAATTTATATCTATAATCAAGTTTTATATTTATGTTTTTTAATACTTAATTGTAAAATAATATTATTAACTAAACTGTGATTAACACTAATACTTTCACTAATAACTAATGTATCATTTAATTTCATATTAATAAATACATTTTAATAATTGGAAATGTCATCAATGACCTATGGGATCAAGGCAACATGTAGCAAGTAAAAAATCTTTATTAAGAGATTTATGCTTATTAAACTGTTAGATTTGCTCTAAACTGAATTGGCTTTTCATTTTAATTTCGCCTGTACATTTTGAGTTATGTGATTTGGTGAAAATGAGCCCAGAAAAGAAATACCACAATCAGAATTTGATAAAACTTTCAAAATAATAATTTTAATAGTATTCATTACGAATGATTGCAATAAACATTACCATTAACATTTAATTTAAAATAACTTATAACAAAATGATATACACATATATTATAATAACAATAACAATAGAAAATTAATCTTCGGAGTGTTATAATTAAACAAAACTAACAATCTCCCATTGTATGTTAAGATATTTACCCCTATATATTAAACAATCATTCTCTTTGTTTTTTTCAATTCATGGTCTGTTATTTCAATCTCTAAAATAATAATAGTACTAAGGTTACATATTTGATGAATAAGTAATAATACAAAAAAAAAACAATGGAGAAAAGATAGTTATAATTTTGGAGGTTGATAAGCAAAACAAAATTAATACTTTTATATTTCACATAAGAAAATATTATTGTTTCCTTTTTTATCTATTTGCACATGTAAACACACCCTGCCCTCTGGACTGCATATATATCATGTTAAATACCCTATTATACCTTTCATACTAGGGCATTGAGCATATTTGTTTATTTAAAAGATTAATAATCTTTAATCTCAACCTAATTATGAAATAACTATTAATATAACACTTGAATTAATTCCGTATTAAATGATTTAGTCCCCCCTGTCATACTAAAACTCATAGATTAAAAGTATAAATACCGACATTAGAAACAAGTTCTCTTTTAAATTCTCAGCTAAAAGTATAATAACAACTTTAAATTTTTTAGCATTTTGGGTTGTTCCACACTGCATAAACTTTATAACTTTTATTTTTTCCTTTTTTCTCTGAAGGTTCTGCTTATCCTAAGATTCGTGAGGTATTTGGGTTATTGCAATAATAATCTTTCCTTTTGTTCTTTGTTTAGTAATATCAAAAAATCTATTTATGGCTTGCTTATTTATTCTAGATGACATATATTTCCATATATATTATAAAGTACACTTATGATTTTAATCAAACTATATGTGTCATGCAACATTTTCAATTAAAACTTTATAAAAACTGATATTGCCACCAGTATGGCTCAGATTAAATACTTCTCCTATCCCTTATTGTCATTAGAATTTTATGTGTAGCCAGAATGATAATGAACACTTTTCAGCTATTGCTAATTTAGTTCTGTTGAATATAAATATATATACTTAACTGTTTTCCTGAGATTTACAGTTCTTTTACTTATCCTTATGAATATTGACGGTGTTTATTTATTTCCTTTGGTTTATTACTGCAATTCATTTTCCCCATGGCACAGCTATTGTTCCTTTTCAGTGAGTATATTTGCTGATTATTCATCTCCAATGATTTCCTCAATATTTATTAATTTTCAAGAGATTATTGGGAATTATCGACCATTGATTTGCCCAGTAAAAAACAATTAATTTATTCCATTAGTTTAAACATAGAGCTTATAATTATCCAATATATCGATACAGTTACAATTCATTACTTTTCCTGCTTGCAAATAATAAATTTTAGGAATTTTTAATCCAATTTTTTAAAAAAAATATATCACAAGAAAAAAAAACCCTAGTTACTTATTCTTTACGATCAAGAAGAAAAATCTTTCTCTTTTCTTCAGTTTGATAGTACAAAATTGTTTGACACATTGTGATTGGTTGGTATTGCCCACTTTTTCTGTTTATAAATAACAACATAAATTTACCTTGCAAGTTTTTTTTTTTGTTTATTATTTTAAAATGACAATTTATCATTCTTTTTTTTAAAAAAAAAAATATTGAAATATAATATTTTTAGAAATTAAATAAAGATGAAATTTACTGTTTTAATTTTAGATCAGTATTTTGGTAGAATTAATAAATATTTACTCACTTTTAAATAAAATACGATTTGAATATAAACATTTTTTTTTTTAAAATCAACTGCGCATAAATAATAATTATTGGTCTCTATAATGCATCATGTTTACAAAATACAATTTAAACTTCCCTGGTTTTAAATACTAAATGATATATTAATTGTCCATCCATCTGCATATATACGACTCTATAGGTTATTATTTATGTGTATCTTGAGTTAAGATCATTTATAAATTTCCATTAACTAACCTGAGTTCAAACTCTATGATCTAATATGTCATTATTGTCCTCTTTTAATAAGTGAATATTATTGGATATGTAAAATTTAAAATTATACACCAAAAATTTATTTTAGAATAGACTGGGCTAATAAAAAGTGCACAATATATATATATATGAAAAACAAAATCAAGTTAAAAACTTGTTAACGCTTGTATTTATGTCAACAGATGACGTTCTACCAAAAACACCATCAAGCATATTTAGTTTACATAAACGTCAGAGAATGCATTCACTATCTCTAACTTTAATTCCACTTTCAGATCATGATTTCAAGCTATTTGCTATCGTCAGTGAAAGACAGGAATAAGAACTAGATCTAAACACAAACTCTGAGCGTTTATGAAACAGTTTCTATTCAGCTTGCAAGCGTGAATTTTTTAGACACATTAATGTCTTCGAACTCAGCATAGCAAGCCAGATAGCTACATGGGTCTGATATCAGTTCAGCATCACCACATAGTAGAAGCCTCTGCAATATATATCATTGCAAGAAAGACCTCAAAGGTACATTTATGAAAAACAAAATCAAGTTAAAAACTTGATAACGCTTGTATTTATGTCAACAGATGGCGTTCTACCAAACATACTGTCAAGCGTATTTTGTTTACATAAAAGTCAGAGAATGCATTCACTATCTCTAACTTTAATTCCACTTTCAGATCATGATTTCAAGCTATTTGCTATCGTCAGTGAAAGACAGGAATAAGAACTAGATCTAAACACAAACTCTGAGCGTTTATGAAACAGTTTCTATTCAGCTTGCAAGCGTGAACAAGAGAAAATATTTATACATAAAACTTAATTTATTCTAATATCAACTTAATTTATTGAGATAATCTACAAATCCCTTAAAACATAATTCTATGATGAAATCAGTCATATACACTGCTACTTGACAGAACATATATCTAGAAGAATAAAGGAGTCAGGAAAAAAATAATTTCAGAAACTTATTTTTTAAATAATTATTTAATAAAATTAGTTAATAAAATAAAAGAGTGAAGCATTTAAAAAATAATAATGTGACAACCCCAAAATTTTACAAATTCTACAACTTTATATCTAATTTTATATAACACATATGATTATTATTTCTGATGGTTCTTTTAAATAATAACTCATTTAATATAAATGAATTATTCTCCATACAATAATTAAACCCTAAAAAATAATTCACCCAAAAATGTAGCTTTAATATAAACTTCCTGCTCTCACAAATGTGCTGGTCTCATATCATTTTAATCTAAGGAAGAAAAAATCTTTTAAACAAAACTAAATAATAAAAAAAATGTACAATATCCCTATATTACTTTTTTTATAAAATAATATTTATAAATTTAAATGTGTACATAACACAGTATCTGATTGCCATGTTTTTTTTTTTTAATATTCTCTTCTTATAAATCTAATTTTAATTTAATAAGCATTTTCATATCTAATACAGATTTCCAGTTTAACAATCATTTTTATCATAGTTCTTCATTAAACATTTTATCCTTTTCTAATTCCAGATTTCAGTTTAACAAGCATTTTTATTTCAGGTTAACACAGGTTTTCTAGTTTAATAATTATTTTAATTAAAAATACACTTTTTTTTTTCATAGCTTCAGGTTTAGTTTAATAATTTTTATTTTAGTTTTTCCATTATTTTCTTTTTCTTGTACTCCAAGTTTCCAGTTTTATACTTATTTTTATCACAGTTTTTTCAGTTAACTTTTTATTATTTTTTTGTAGTTTCAGATTTCAGTTTAATAATTTCAATGTCATGTTAATATAAGCTGAAATAGTCATAATTTTAAGTGGATTAATATATAAGGTTTATTGACAGTTTGTCTTAATGATATTGTCCTTCTTCCATGTTCCTTTTAACAAAACTGTTTACATAGTTGAATTGGTAATGCAGAAGTTTTTAATATATTTTAAAACTTGTATGTGTAATTGTATATTTTATCAATTATCAAAATTGCAAAAATTTTCTTAAGATAATATAAAATGATTACCGTTAAACTTTGTTACAAACTAATTAAATTAATGAAATTAGTTGTTGTACTTTTTTTTACTTTTACTCTTTTTCTTATCATTTATTTTCATTAGGCAGTGGTTGAATGGCAGTTTTTGCTGCATAGAACTTTTGGTATTCAAACTTCTTATGAACTCCTGAGCAAAGAAAGCTAAGAAAGCTATTTGATTGTTGTTGTTGTTGTTATTATTATTATTATTATTATTATTATTATTATTATTATTATTATTATTATTATTATTATTATTATTATTATTATTATTATTATTATTATTATTATTATTATTATTATTATTATTATTATTATTATTATTATTATTATTATTATTATTATTATTATCATCATCCAATTTTAAATGTAATTTAAGTGGTCTTCAGAATAGTATTTTAGGACCCAACTTTTTAACATTTATATTAATGATCTTAAGGATTGCCTGAAATCTTCTTATCTTTTGTGCTATGCCAATGACCATAAAATCTTTAGAAGAATCACATTAGTGATTGATTGCACTCATATTCAGAAAGATATTGATAACTTTAGTGCATGGTGTGATCTAAATAATATGTCAATTACTTTTAGTACATATTCTCTTGTTTCATATTCTAAAAAAATCTGAAGTTTTAAATTTTTTTTATTTTATTAATTCTCATAAAATCCCAAAAATATTTGGGAGTTTTATTTTCTATGAATGGATCCTTTCTTACTTGTTTATCAAACGATTGTTAGCAAAGCTTTTAAAATCAGGAATGCCATCTTTAGGTGTGGTTATCATTTCACTGATGATACAAAATTCAAATTATTTTTGTCATTGGTTCTTTCCATCACTGAATAATGTTCAATCATTTGGAGTGTTTAATAAATTCTCGAAGTACATTTACTTTATTTGTTTATATATTGTTTACTTTTTGCGTTTATGTTCTTTTTATTAATTATGTGCATTATGTTTATTCCCTTTACTAATTTAATGTGCAATTTGTAATTGCTTATATGCTGTTGTTTACCTTTTAAATAAATTATTATTATTATTGTTATTATTATTGTTGTTATTGTTATTGATGTTTTAGTGGATTTGTCCACCACTGGATAATAATGAGAAGCGAGCCCTCATTTTTTCTGCAGTCTCAACAATTCTGTTTATTTTATCAATTCCACTTTTTTATTGGTCTTTTATAACTCCGACTGGTTCTGCAACTATTTTAAAAAGCACTTTTTTATTATTATTTCTTACTTTTTTATACATGTTTATTATTTGTAATTTTATCGGAGCTGTCGTGATCGTCGTAAGCGAAACAATAATACCCTACTGTGGAAGATGGATTAACAGTAACATGGAAACTATTTCAAAACTTGCACCATGTCCAAACCAGGGAGAAGAAGTTTAAACATGAAACATGAGAAAAGTAAGTAACACCTCATTCTAGATATAGTAATCAATATGCTATTTTGTCCTGACAACATTAGTTTTTTAAAAAAGGATTTAGATTAAAAAATTGTGCACTATACTAAAGATAGACATCTATAAAATAAAAAATAATTTTAAAACAATATTCTGTTTATTTATGTATACCTTAATATAATTATTCTCAAAGCCTCTTGTAATTAACAAAGTAAATGAAACATCTACATCTGGTAAATTTTAAGTAAGTGAGCTAGTTCAGTGGTTGGTTAGTCAGGGTATATTCAAAGAGATTTTCTTCTTTTGAAAGCATAAAGGATAGTTAAGAGGGTCTACATACATTTTCATCCTGTGATATTTATCTCAGTGATAAAGTGATATACTCAAAAACTAAAGATTTTGAATCTATTTTCAGCTTAGTAAAGTGAAAAAAATCTCCAATAACTAACTATATCATTATTTGTACCCTAAGCAGTTAACACAGTGATAGAATGATAATCATAGAGTTAAAGTTGTCTCAATGGAAGAAAAAAGTTTGGTCAATTAAATGGAAATACTGTATTACTTTAAATTTAAGCTGCACTGGAATTTGAGCTGCAGTAGGATTTCAAAATTGGAAAAAAGTATAAAAATGACTTTATAATAGGTATTGAAAAATAATTAACCTTTTTATTTACTATACTGTGTGCGATGGGTAGAGTGTAAAACAAAGATGCTATTTTTAGAGAATGTGAGATCAGCAAAAATAAGATACTAAAATAATAACTTTGAAATTTAGGCTGCACTCTAATTTTACATTTTCAAAATTTGAATAGAAAATGCCACTTAAATTCAAAGTTATATAGTATTATGTTCAACCTGCCACTTAGATGCTCAAATTTCACATGACCTCACCAATAATAGCCATACTATTATTAATATTATTATTCTTACAATTAATATTATTGTTATTATTAGTAGTAACAACTTTATATAATAATACAAAATAAAACAAACTATAATGTAAACAATAACTGTGACCAATAAATCTACATTTTCATTAAGGTAATATAATTTAGATAGTTATTACAGAAGCAATTTATAATTTTGAAGATTTAGATATTACTTTCTTATCTTCTGGATTATTTAATGTTGACATTAATAATGTTGGAAATAAAGCTTTAGAAACAATGAGCTCTATATTAGATTGTAGTAACTCATTTATATTAACTTGTGGTAACTTATTTATCAATCTTACAATAATTTATGTACTGAGATCTTCAAAATTACCTATAATAAAATTAGCACAATTATGTGGGATTAATATGCTAATAATAATATTCAGAAATTGCAAAAGATTTATGTAAAAAAATTAAATATGCTAAAATAAAAATTAATTTATATAATGCTATTAATCATAAAAAATAAAAGACCTTGTAGATAGTAGAATATTTTTTAAAAATATTAATAAAGAACTACTAATACTCCATAGTATTTCACAATGGAAGACTTCCACAAACCATCATAATCAAAAGAAGAAAATGTAAATTAATCAAAAATTTAAATTCACAATTCTACAAACTTTATTCTTATAATAGTAGCAAATTTTTCTACACAATGATGCCACTTATTGTAATATATACTAATCAATAGATGCTAAAAGGTTGTGCAACATCCCTTTCAGTGCATACCTATGGCTTTAATCAGTGAGTCTTGGAACTGATAGGAGTGCTTCTGGATTTTTGAATTTAATGCACCTTCCTCTCCAGAACCCACCATAAAGCTATCAGTCCAAAATAAAAACACACTAATGCAACCATAGAGCTTAAATCAGGTGACACTATTCTGTGGAAATTTTTTTTTCTGTTTTAACAGCTTGGGTGAGCATATAAAAATGATCATGTAAAATTTCATTCCTCTACAAGTGGTAAACAAGTATATAATCCATTGTAAAATAAATTGCATTAAGTATGTAAATAAACTAGATGTAACAACTATTTATTATTTTTATTTGTTACAAAATACAAACATGATATTTTTTGTCTTACACCTAGCTTTCTTCTTGTCTAAACTGATACTTATTATCCTCCAATTAAAATATTAATACCCATGAGAGGAAAAAAAGTAACATATATATTTGCTACCAATTAAAGATAATTATAGGGCAGATGTTTTGTATTTTTACATTGTATTTTCTGATTATCAATGGTTGTTTGCAATTCAAAAATCTTCTGATGCTGCTCTAGAATCTTTTATAGTTATTTTGTCCTCTTTTAGTGCTACTTTAAATAAAAACTAAAACTTAAATATACTATTTAAATAGTTTTCAAGCAGTTAAAATTAACTAGCATTCTGACAGATTTCTTTGTTCTCACTTGCTTTAAGCTTTAACTTTATATTAAACATTATTATTTATCAGAATATAATAAATTTGACCTCATTTGATAGATATTTTTATTTAGAAATGAAATAAAATTTAAAAAATTACATTTGATTTTCAGAATTATTTTAAAAATTAGATTTTAATCAAAACAAAGTGCTGTCATGCCATTAAATTTTAGGTGGAGCAGATTCAATTTACAAAATAAACAAAATCTTCTTTGTTTAATGTTTGTTTTAAAAATCTGAACAAATTATTTTAATATCTAGCAAATCTATCTATTTATGCTTTAAAACATTAAAAAAATTTCATAATTTTTGTGATACTACTAAATATTATAACTAACTGTTGCACAACATCATTTCTAGACAGTTGTATTTCCCATATCTTTAATCTCATGGGTAACATTGCACAGATTGTGAATGTACAATGATTAGGCATCAATGTGTGGTTTCATTTACTTTGAAATTCCCACTTATTCAATTATCCTGACATCTTTTGATTTTTTTTTGAAATTAAAATATTAGATAAATAATTTCTCAATAGAAAACAAAAAATGCAAATTAAATTTCTAGAAAGCGTTGATTTTAATTTTAAAAGAAAGTTTAAGTTTTATAAACTATTTAAAAAGACTTGTTCCCATTTATTATAATAACTTAATTATAGGCATCCATTTATAGTGAGTACTTGAGTTTGATGACTGTAAATCTAAAGGCATAACAAATTTATTTTAAATTCCTGATATTAATAAATTTATACTTATATTTCAACATTTTCTAAAAAACAATAAGGATTTTAAAAATATTATCCTGTATCATGATTTTAGAATAAAATATATAATTAAAGATGTCAGTAAAAAAGTTGTAAATAAAATTAATACAAAGTCTAATTCTGTTTTTAATAATTTTCTTGCATTTTAAAGTAAAACATTATCTGAAATATTTTAATGTGCATTGGAATATATTTTTAACGTTTTATTTTAAACAAGTATCATATGAAACATTGTTATATATCAAGGGCAAGCAAATTATGGCACACAATGATGATTTTACAGCCCATGGCCCATGCACAAATATAAGATTTTTTTTCTAAATCACAAAAGCGTTAAATAATTTTTTTCTCATATTACATAAATTTTCAAATTATTGGTAAACTGTAAGTTGTGTTGCGGCAAAGCAAAAATTTCCATGAATGAATGGGAATCTAAGCTAATCCATAATGATTGTGGCCAAAAATTTTATTGCAAAATTTGTTTCATTCTCAAATTATCATAAACACACACACACACACACACACAAAACACACATAAGATTCTAATCATCATTCTAAAATTGATCAAAAATGACTTAAAATCTTGATTTCATGAAAACTCAATCAAAATCGAAAGTTGTTTCTGATATGATTGAAATACTTTTCTCTACTTATAAGTACCTCATGTATCAGAAAATGAAAATATTTTTTACATGCAACCTGCTAAAGACTTCACAGAAGACCATATAGCCTGAAAAGTTTGTCCATTATTTAATTAAAATAATCCAAAAAAAAGAGAAACAAATTCTGATAAAAAACAGTCCTCTGATTGAAATAATAAAGATAGCAGTTTAACATATAAGCAATATTATTATTATTATTATTATTATTATTATTATTATTATTATTATTATTATTATTATTATTATTATTATTATTATTATTATTATTATTATTATTATTATTATTATTATTATTATTATTATTATTATTATTATTATTATTATTATTATTATTATTATTATTATTATTATTATTATTATTATTATTATTATTATTATTATTATTATTATTATTATTATTATTATTATTATTATTATTATTATTATTATTATTATTATTATTATTATTATTATTATTATTATTATTATTATTATTATTATTATTATTATTATTATTATTATTATTATTATTATTATTATTATTTTGGATATATTTCCTTTAGTTAGTTTTTATATATAGTTTATATAAGATTTGAAATACGGGCATTCTTCATATACCTGGAGCTTAATTATAAATATAGTGTATTTGAACACAGACTTTCAAGCACCCTTCAACTATTCATACTATATCATACCAGTGATACTCATGACCACACAGATGTAGAAAAGATAAATAATTACCAATGTACATATTTTGTGCTGAACCAGCACTCATCAGTTGGTCCAGATTATCATCTCCCATATATATATATAAAATCAGTGCTCAGTTTATATTAAGATAGCAAATCTTCATACTTTAATGGACATGCTTCAATCTACTCCAACCTCCAACTCTTCAGCCATCCATACCATTGAAAATCTGATGATGGAAAGCCCAAATCATGCCCATGTTGACCTCAAGTCACTCTGATCCCTTGTATCCTGCCCATTCCTCTTCTATGTATTTAAATGGATACATGAGGGATCAGAGTGACTTGAAGTCAACATATGCATGGCACAATATTAGCATCAGCATGGGATTGGGACTTTTCATCATGAGATTTTCAATGGTATGGATGGCCGAAAAGTTGGAGGTTGGAGTAGATTGATGGCTATTCATTACAGTATGAAGTTTTGCTATATTAATACAAAATGAGTACTGATTATATATATGTGTGGAGGATGATAATCTGGACCAACTGATGAGTGCTGGTTCAGCACGAAATATGTATATTGGTGATTATTTATCTTTTCTACATGTGTGTGATCATGTGTATCAGTAGTATGAGATAGTATAAATAGTTGAAGAGTACTTGAAAGTCTGTGTTCAAATTTTTTATATATAGTTTATATGTATGTTTTTTTTCAGTTAATTTAAATAATTATAGTTTTTTTTTTTAAATTTTAAACATATGTATTACAAAATAATTTAAAGAAAGCGACAGCAATTAACAAAACTATAATAATTTATTAATTATGTACAATAAAATATAGATTATCAATCATACACTCACATTTATTTTTAATAGATTTTTATTTTGATTTATTATTTTCATACAATATTTAAGAAAATATGTTTTGAAAATATCCAATTTCTTCCCCTATCATTATTTATTCAAGAAGTTCATTAACTAATAAAATAATATTTTTATAACCGGTCATATCTTTTCTGACCAATTGATTTTATGCACAGTTGTGATCAGAATAAATAATAAATGAATGATATTTGTGTAGAAATACGTTTATATTGATGGATAAGTAAAAGACCCTTCCTTGATGATTAAACACATTATTTAATGATTTCGAACATTATTAATTTATGTATACGCTGATATGATTACAATAATTAGTTACATAGGTTATAAACAAACTTCAGTTTCCTTTACTAAATTGACACTATTTACATATAAAATAATTATAGATAATTTATTACTAAATTGACACTATTTACATATAAAATAATTATAAATAAATTTATAGTTGATATTGCTGTAAACTGTATTTAAAAATATACTATCTTAATTCCTAGACTGCTATATATATATGCAAGAAAAAATTCCTGTTAAGCCTCTCACAATGATTGTTATCTGCCCCTTCTTACATTTTGAAAAGGATTTATTGAACGAAAAGATCCAATAAAAAAGAAAACCGAGCTCTTAAGCTTTTATATTGGTGATCTTTGTTTTTTAGAATCAAAATCGGTCAATAAATCCAAGACAAAAAAAAAGTAGGACGGGTAAAATTGACTGAAGATTACCATCTTACCCCAATTTAACCAAATATGCTAATTAATTTGAATTTAGTTTCAAATAACAACTTTAAGAAAATACATATGGATATCATTTTACATCTTTCTTATTATAGGTTACATGCTTACAAATGGGCAGCAGCTCTACAATGAAAACAATAAATAAGAAAACCAATGGTAAAAAAAAAACATCTGCCTGCCACAACTATAAAGAATTACATAAAAATAAGCTACTTAGGAATTATTTGTGTCAACTAGTTTTTTTTTCTCATGTGTCATGGCATCATCCGCGAAGTGAACCCGCTAACCCCGGACAACAGCTTGTAAAGCAGCTATCACTGACCTCTTGACCACCAATGCTTGACCAACAAATTCAAAGTTTTTACAATAAATGGAAAAAACTGGATTATATTAATGTAACATCTTTTAGACTCTGCATAGGAGTTCTTATATCCAGTTAATCAATCTTGCCATAACAGTCCAATAAACACCTATGTGTCTTTGATTTTTAGATTTTCAGTTGATTCCATGTCTGACTGGCTAACCAGTGCTGGTATATTTTCCAATTGTGGTCTTTGGCCTCACCAAGTCACTTGAGAAAAAGCTCTTCTGGCCTATTGTTCAATCCATTGTCAAAGACAATCTTCTTTCACACTATCCATATAGCAAAATTTATAAATGTGGCCAGTCTAATTTTAACATAAAGGCCACTTTATTGCCTTTGAGATATTTTTTACATATAATGTTTGCTTCCCTGATTCTTTTAAGTGCACAATAATGTAGATTATTCCATATTTCACATTGATTTAGGATATGGCTCATTTTATCAGGACTTTTTGCTCAGGAAGGTAGCCCATGTCAAAATCTATTTTATCAAACTCTGAAATTGAGATCAAATTAACTTTCTGAGGTGATTTTTCAATCTGCCATGTTTTCTCACATTCAGCAACCCTCAGATCAACACGTTCGTATCGTAACTCATTTTCTATAAAAGTTTGAGGGCTGAAACTTTTTTCTAAAGGGGTTTTGGGACTTGATTTTTTTTTCTGGTAGGTACTTTTTACTATTTCTATCTTCCCTGACTGGTTTACAGCTTTAGATTCATGTTTTCCTTTTATATTTTCAACTTTTAGATTAGGATTCTTAATGTTAATTTTTTTAAAGATTTTTTTCTTCACATTTTCACTATTAGATTTACTGGATGTTTCTAATTTTTTCCTAGGGTTAGATTTAGTGATTTTAGGTAATTTATTCTTATATGAATTTATTTTTTTCCTCTCAAATTCTATTCCTTTGTTTTTATCTAAATTCAGGGATTCTTCTGAACTACTAAGGCTGGCTTTAACCTTTTCCATGGTAGCCATTGGCATTAAACGTAACGATGTCCAATTTTATGATTTAGAGTAATTATTCACAATTAATTTCTTAAATAAATATCATTACAACAAAAAAGAAATACTATTGATTCTCCAATGTTTTTTCACTATCATTTTCTTTCTTTTAGTATGAACAGACTTTCTCTAGCTGAGCTTTGAATAGCTGACCATTCAACATGGCATTTTAAATGGAATTACTAATTTTAATTTAATTAGTACTTTCCCTACTTTCCGCTTATTTATAACAAATTATTTAAATAAAATAAGTGTTTTAAAATTAAATATTTAAATATTATTTTTGCTTGTTTACTCTATTTTCTCATGTATCATAACATCAGCTGGGAAGCAAACCCACTAACCTGGGACAACTGCTTGTAAAGCAGCTGTTGCTGACCTCTTGACCACCAATGCTTGAATCTTGTTTACTCTATTGTAAAATATATTTAGCAAAATAAATTCTTTCTTTTTTTATATATAATTTTTTAAAATTAAATTTTAATTTTTTTTTCAGTAATGTTAGTCTTTTTTTATTATTATATGTCAAAGCATTGACCAGGAAGTGAACCCAGGCCAGCTACTTGGAAGACAGCTATGCTAATTGCTAGGCCACCAATGCTTGACTAATGTTAGTCTTTTAATATTAGAATAGTTGGATATGATCATAGACTGTTAATCCACATCTTAATAAAGATTCACATAAAATTCTCAATAAATTCTTTTACCATTTGTATAACAACGCAAAAGAATAACTAAATGCATATAATATGTAAATGAAGCCATAAAAACCTAGAAAAAGCTTATAGCCCTAGCATGTAAAATGATCAGACACTACATAGTAACAATAATTTAACACACTCATACCACTGGGTAAGACAGTTTATGTGTATTTGGATTTCAGTAATATAAAAAAAATTGAAACGGAGAAACTTTTCAGCTTTCCACAATTTTTTTTTGTGTGTAAATTCAAGTCATGAAATGCATTTTTCTCAAATAATTTTGAGTTACAGACATCACACATGCTGCATTAGAATATGTGGCATGCATAAATTTAGTCAAATTTCATACCTTTATTTAACTTAGTCAACTTCCTAAAAAATATATGAATCACAAGGATTATATCCAATTTTATTGGTGGCATTTATGAAGAAAGTAACAAATTAATATCTCTTAATAAATACGTGATCTCTCCTAATGGAACCTCTAAGAATTACAACACCAGAATCAGTACTAAAAGACAAGATAGAATCTTTTATCTTACCCTCTGTCTTCTGTGCAGTTTACTGAAAAGCTTCAACTGACTTGTTGTCTGACATGATTTTATATATCTATTAGAAATTTTTTTTTTATTCACACACATTCATTCTGCCTTATCAGATAACTAAGAAGAAAAACCATGGTGTTTCTTGATCCTAAACTCTGATGTAAAAAGGCAATAAACTTACCATGCTGTATAATGCGTGTTGGTGAGCAGCCCATCCATGTTTGTATACTATTTAACTAATCACATAGTAATAACTACTGAAATGACAAGAATGTATGAAGTGCCCTGCTTGGTTCCTTTAAGGCCTCCAAGAGCAATTAACAGCAAAAAAAAAAAACAATGAAAATTTTATTCAAGTTTTCTTGTTCATTTTTAATTATAATATCAATATTATATTATTCATACTCATAATAACTTGTGTCATAGCATGTTTAAATATTAATCTTATTAATATTTCTCAAGTTTTTTGTAAATGTAACATGTACTAAATATAAATCTTCCAATTCTATGTAACTGCTTTTGCTTATTCATCAATATTTTTATTTTAGTTAGATTGTGTTTATTATTATTATTTTATAATAAATTGAGTAATTTGCTTTTTATTTTATAATTTTCTTAAGTTTGAATTTAATAGTTTGTATTTAATACGTAAAAAGCTTCCTAAAAAGTGTTAAAAATATATACACCTGGGTCTCGTTTTATGTGGATTATTTTAATGCGATTTTGAAGTTATGTGATTCATGTTTCTTCTTAATATCTTTCATATTTCTCTATATTTATTAGATATCAAAAAATTTAAATTATTAATAACTTATTTTGACTTGAAATACTTTTTTTTTCAAAAATATAACGTTATATTAGCAGCTAACGTGAACATGGCCTGAGGTCTATTTTAGAATTTTAGCTTCTATGTAAATAACCTACTTATACTAATGAGTAAATAATAATAATAGATTTATACATACATATAAAAATATCACAATAAATATTCAAAAATTTAAAAATTTTAAAATGTATTTTGTTACATATTAACAGAAATAAATATTTTTTTAGATATTTAAAATAAATAGTAATGAAAATTTTATTGATTTTATAAACTGAAAATAATATTTCTAATAATAATGTATAATTTTTTTGTTTTGATAGCGATCTCTCAATTTTTTAATATAAAAACAGCTCAAGACTGAAAGTGGCGCTAGTTGTACATCACGTCACAAATCCGATTTCTTACTAGTTCACAAACGAATACATATTTTCAAACAGTGGTAATGATTAAAATATGTATGAAAAAATGTAAAATTAAATACTGTAGTTAATAAAAAAAAGTAAAAAAAGTTTGTCATATTAATTTTTTTAAATATTTAAAATTTTTTATTAGTCATACTTTATTTCCTTATTTTTTTAATGTGAATTTTAAAGTAATTTTTCCTTGCTGCTTTGCTTTTATGCAACTTCTAAAAATTACTGGAACATATTCCCCATTTTTCAAGGTAAGTTATGTTTATTTTTGTGCGATTTCTTTTGTGCACATTTTATGAGGAACCTATTTACGCATAAAATGAGACCCAGGTGTATACTTAATATTTTATTTTCATTTAATATTATACATATTTTTATAATTTAATATCACTATTTATTTTATCTGCAAAATATTTTATTCTGAGAAACCATATTGATGTTTAGTAATAATAACATCACCATTATCATCAACAACAACCACACTACTACTACTACTACTACTACTACTAACTACTACTACTACTACTACCACTACTACTACTATGACTATGACTACAACAACAACAACTACTACTACTACTACTACTACTACTACTACTACTACTAATAATAATAATAATAATAATAATAATAATAATAATAATAATAAAAACATCACTAGATAGGGATTTTATGCACAAACCTTCTGGCATCCATTGATTACTCTGGCTTGCATTGAGTGGCAATACATATAGAGAGTTTTTCCTGTTTTAATAATAATAATAATAACAACAACAACAACAACAACAACAACAACAACAATAATAATAATAATAATAATAATAATTTATTTATTTATTCATTATGAAACAAACAATAAATGTATAATACAGTGAGATAAATTCTATACAAGAAAAATCTCGAGTGAGGAATTTAAATGCAACAACAACAACAACAACAACAGCAACAATAATAATAATAATAAGCAAATATTTTATCTAGCACCGTGCTTGCAATTATATTTCATTCCAATATCAGCCCTTCAAGCTAATTGAGCACACGCCTTTTGGGTGTTAATAGTAATTTAAAGTGAGAATCTACTCATGCTCTCTTTAACAGTTCTTCAGATTTTCTCTAATAAAAGAATTTGAGTCATAGGAATAAGAGGGATTCTTTTTATTCCTGTATAAATACCATATCTTGGATTGAAGAGGAGAGTATTCATTTATTTAACACTCAAAAGGTGCATGCTCAATTAGCTTGAAGGGCTGATATTGGAATGAAATAATAATAATAATAATAATAATAATAATAATAATAATAATAATAATAATAATAATAATAATAATAATAATAATAATAATAATAATAATAATAATAATAATAATAATAATAATAATAATAATAATAATAATAATAATAATAATAATAATAATAATAATAAACAAAATAAAACTAATGCTTAGCATAATATAACCAGTGCCATAAATGCTTTTTAAAAATCAAATAACTGGTGTTCATTAAATTCACAGAACAATCTCTTATAAACATATTAAATAATTTAGGACCATTATAACTAAATTGCTTACTACTGGATGTCTTAAAAAAAATTAGGTAAAGCTAGCTGATATTTAGTAGATAAACAAGTATTTACAACAAAAGATTTAGTATCCAAATGAAGTTTCCTACAATAAATATCAAGAATCACTCTATATTTATACAAATGGAAAACATCTAGTATTTTAAACGTGGCATAAATATCTTTAACAGATGTGGTACGTGATCTACCAAAAATGATACACATTGTATAATTCTGTAAAACAGACAAAATAGTCATTGCAAAAGTAGAACAGTTATCCCAAACTGATATATTATAAGATAATAAGCTTTGATGATGATGATGATGATGATAATAATAATAATAATGGTGCTTGTATTATAGATAAAGACGCTGTAGGATGGTGTCGTTTTCATGCTAAAACTATAAAATATGAACATTCACGGGCCGTTGATTTTAATAATTTCTCTGTGCTTTTTTGTAATGCGAAAATAAAAACAAAACAAAATCGTCTTTTTTAAATATTATTTTTTATTAACGTATACAATTTAAATGATAATAATAAATGTAAAATAAAATCAACAAATTACAATTTGATTCATGTTTTTTATATCGTATACTTTTTAAATTGTGTTACGGCTTTTTTTTATTAATTTTCTATCGGATATTTTTTTACTTGTGTTACGGCTTTTTTTTTTATCAATTTTCTATCGGTTATTTTTTTACTTGTGTTACGGCTTTTTTTTTTATCAATTTTCTATCGGTTATTTTTTTACTTGTGTTACGACTTTTTTTGTTGTTGTTTAACTAAAAAATTATAATCGTAATAAAAGTAAAAGTTGTTACGGTTAGATTTAGGGTTAGTTTAGGGTTAGGCTTAGGGTTAGTTTTAGGGTTAGTTTAGGGTTAGGTTTAGGGTTAATTTTAGGATTAGTTTTATGTTTAGGGTTAGTTTTAGGGTTAGTGTTCTGTTTGTTTGTAATGCTAAAATAAAAAAATTCAAAATCGTAAGCGTACTCGGACAGAAGAAAGAAACTCAAACTTTTTTAAACAACAAACAAATGTCTTCTTTACTTATTAAACATGTTTATAATATTTGCTTTTTATTAAATTTACAAAAAAACCTGTACATTTGGACTTTTCTTACTGGATATTTTTTTCGTACCGCTCTTTTTTACTTCAAAAATATACAGACAGTAGAATCTTCTTTGTCTCATGAATGTTACTAACTGTACGTTACTTGACACATTACCTAATTGTAACTCAATAAAAACATAGATATTTAACATTTACCCAAATAAAAGTTCAATACAGTACGTTGTAAAAAGTCTTATAATTATTGTTTTAAAACATCTGAACATTTCAATAGTTTAAAATAAAAAAAAATCCAATGAAAACAACATTTCAATACAATTCAAATACAAACTCTCTCATCAAGCCGTAATTATTTTATAAATTGTGCAAATTCGTAAAATGTAATTGCTGCTTAGCAACATACATGCTGTACTGCGATGCGACATAGCGGCCTGCATTCTGTAGCACAACAAAAAAGTTGTATTGTAGAAAACGCGGGTTTGAACGTGTCGGCCACGGAAACAGCATTTTAATGTGTTTTGGCACGAAAACCACGCCATAGAACAGCATCTTTAGCTATAAGATGAGTACAATAATAATAATAATAATAATAATAATAATAATAATAATAATAATAATAATAATAATAATAATAATAATAATGAGAAGGAAAGAAGAAGAAGAAGAAAAGAAGAAAAAAACGACGATGACGACGTTACTTTTAAAAAATTGATTAAAGTTTTAGAATTATTTTAGAAATATTGAAATACAAGTATAGTGTATATACTTAACCTAGATACAATTAAAGGGAATTTGAACCCAGAGTGTTAAGCTCCCTACAGTGATCCATCCTATCCAATATAATCGATACACATGACCACATACACGTGAAAAAGATAAATGATTTCCAATATATGTATAAGTATAGATAAACAATTATAGTCATTAAAGTTATTTTTATTGGTAATTTTAAAAACTAATCTTATTGTAGAATGTTTTTAATAAAAATGTTAAATAATGCTTTTCCAATTATTTGCAAACACTTATACTTAGTTTTTCAATCAATATATGTGAATCATAATTAAAATCCAACACTTCTACTATTTATCTATAATCTATTAAAGATATATCATTCTAAAATATATATAAATCCATATACTATACTTATAAAATATATAAAAATACACACATATTGTTTTCCTAAAGGTTTGCATGATTGTGTTATAATTGTATTCATAAAGTATATTATTTCCATCATGTCTTTTCGCAAAATTTGACTTTATTTAAATATTTCAAATACATTCAACTGATAGTAATAGCACACAGGCTAGTAAATGCACAACATTTCAAGATATTATTCTTTCCTCTTCTTCAGGTGTTGCTGACCTGACCAGTGACAATACTAGCATGAGAATCCAACCTGGATCTTTAGATTCTAGAGTATTGAATTTTAAGATAACACTCTAACCAACTGAGCAATCTTGCCAAAGGCAACAATCAGTAGAAATTTCATATATTTATTTATGAGATTTCTCCTGACTTCTCTGGAACTTTTTCTCAAGAGCAAAGTTGATTAGTCATTTCCATGCATTATGACTAATCACTCTAGGTTGACTTATGGTGTTGTCCACCATTATCATGTGAGCAGCTTCTTTAATTTTTCTTCTTTGTACCTTTTTTTTCTCTATCCAGCATTTTTGTATTTTGCCAATTGAAGATATTTTCATTGGTATATACATGGTCCTTAGACCCATCTGTTTTCTCTCTTCTAATCATCAGTTTGGGTTCTTGCAATCACTTTTTATTGGAGTGACTGGTGTCACCAATATACACTTCCACATCATGTGATTGGTGAGATCAGTGGTCCCATTGAAAAGTGATTGCAGGCACACAAATTGATGATTAGAGGAAAGAAAACAGATATGTCTAAAGTAGCAGATCTTGTATGTAGCAATGAACATATGTTCAACTAGGAAAATACAAAAACATTGTGTAGTGAAGAAAAAGTACAGTTTTTCTTAAAACAGCTGCTTATGTAACAATGGTGGATAAGCCCATATGTCAATCTAGTGTGACTATACAATGTATGGAAACCATTAATCAACTTTGCTCTTAAGAAAAAGTGAAGAAATCAGGAGAAACTTCATAGATAAATACATGAAATTTCTACTGACTGTTGCCTTTGTTGAGATGGCTCAGTTGGTTAGAGTGTTAACTTAAAATTTAATATTTAAAAATCTAAGGATCCAGGTTCGATTCCCATGCTAGTATTGTCACTGGTCAGGCCAGCAACACCTGAAAAAGAGAGGATAATAATACCTCTCATAATGTTGTGCATATACTAATTTGGCTGTTATTACTAACAGCTGAATGTCTTTGGAATATTTAAATAAAATTAAATTTTTTAAAGACATTCAATACTTATATTAGATAACGGAAATAGTCTAACACATATATTTATATCTTCAAACAGAGACTATTAGTATGTGGTTCAGTTTGGAGCTAGTAGTTTTAATTAATGGTCATGTAGTTATAATCAATAATGGGGACATTTCTCTACATGGTCACGTAGTTATATAATCAAGAATTGGCACATTTATCTAATGTACTGATTTATCTATTTATTTTTATTAATTACATTCTAATCATCTATAAAAATATTTAATTTAACATATATAACACTTATGTAGAGGTGATTTTCTACTATTGCTGATTTCAAAACAGATGTAAGTTTTCAAAGTCTTATACATGCAAAAATAACTAAGTTTTCAAAGTCTTATATATGCAAAAATAACTGATTGCCTTTACTTTATAAAAAAACATTTTGGACATTGAAATAAAAGCACATTTACTTTTTTATCTCCTAATGAAAATTTTGACATAACCTATTAACATAATGAGCTAGCAACATTAATTAAGTGTTGCTTAGTAACACCATTATTAGACACATTAATTATTTAATAGATTTCTTTATTTATTTCTATTGTTCATGGTTTTAATTATTCATGAAAATATTTAACATACATATGCATATATACATATTTACTAACTGCTATTATTTTTCATTAAAAATATTACGAATAATATTTTATAATTTCTGAATTATATTCTAGCTGAAGTCCATTTTATATTAGGTATTGGGGGATTTCTGTTAATTCTGAATTTTAACAGTTATAGATTTTGATAGTTATATTTTTAAACAGCAAAAGTGAAATATCACTCAATAGTGGCAGAAGGAGTACTAGATTATCTGTGATAATAGTAATTTTTTGTAAGTTTATTATTTTTGATAATTTAATCATCAAAGAATTTATGTATATGTGGTACCTGAAGATTTTTTATGTTTTAAAAAGAGTTGATAATGATATAAGAAAGTATAATTGTGAACTAGCAAGGAAAGCTGTAGAAGAGAATAAAAGTCTCAAGAGTGTAAAACAGCATTTTGGTATTGGCAGGAAACTTATATCTGCAATAAGAAAAAAATATGGAACTATTATTTTAAAAAAAGATAACATCATGAAATGGGTAGAAGAGTTCTATTAAGAACTGTATAGTAATAAAGAACAACTACTTCCTACCTTTACTATGTGTTCTGAATTTCCCAGAATCTTAAATGAAGAAGTGAGATATGCAATTACATTTATGAAGAAAGAAAAAGCTCCAGGTAATGATGGAATTATAAAACAATATATTAAGAAAAGCAAGTAAATAAATAGATTTTTTGGGGGCAAAGTTATATTCCAAATGTTTAAATGATAAAGATGTACCAGATGATTGGAAGAATGCAGTATTAATATTCATATTTAAAAAAGATAATATAATTTTTTTTAGAAATTACAGACCTATCAGCCTTTTATCAGTTTTATACAAAAAATTTACCAAGATAATTACAATTCATCTACAGAGAACAATGCATTTCAACCAACCAAGAGAACAAGCTGGATTTAAAAGTGGTTTTAGTACAGTAAATCATATCCAGGTATTGAGAGAAGTTATAGAAAAGACCAATGAATATGAGTTGACATTATGCTTTAGATTTGTAGATTATGAAAATGCATTTGATTCTATAAGCATTTCTTTGGTGATTAAAGCATTGGATCATCAAAGATATTGTCATATTCTGAAGAATATTTATAAAAATGCAACAACAACAATTAGATTACATAACAGTTCTAGGAAGATTAACATTGAGAAAGATAAAAGACAGACTCCATATCTCCAAAACATTTTACAGCAATGCTGCAAGAAGTATTTTGTGGATTAAAATGGGAAGTTAAAGGAGTAAAAGTAAACGATTATTTAATTTATTTAGATTTTTAAGATGATGCAGTTTTTTTTTTTCAAATAATGCTTCAGAGTTTCTGAAAATGTTGCAAGAGTTATCAGATGAAAGTAAAAAAGTAGGACTAAAGGTAAATGTTAAAAAAACTAATGTTCAATGGATTTTCTCAAAAGATGAAAATAAAGATTGATTATGATGAGTTAGAAGAAGTTAATAATTACAAATACCTTGGTCAGATTATTACTATAGATGGAAACATAATGGATGAAATTAATCATAGAATTAAACTTGGTTGAAGATCTTTTGGTAGAAACAAGTTAAAATAAAAGAAAATATGCTTAGGTGTTTGAAAAGGAAGATTTTTAATAAATATGTTTTATAATTTCTTACTTATGGATCTGAGACTTGGACACTTAATAGAAAATCAATATAGAGACTTCAAACCACTCAAAGAAGTATAGAGAGATGCATGTTAGGAGTAACAAAAAAAGATCAAAAACACAATATATGGATCAGAGAACAAACAGGTGCTACTGACATCATTGAAAGAATTAAAAGACTAAAGTGGACTTGAGCTGGACATATTACTAAAAGAGGTGGTAATACATGGATAATTGAAATCTTAAACTGGATTCCATGAGATTGTAAAAGACTCAGAAATAGACCACATGTGAGATGGATGAATGAAATAAAGTGTGCAGGAATAATATGGAGATGAAAATTTAGAGATTGGAGAAGATGGATTGAACTTGTAGAGACCTTCATCCTGCAGTGGATTGATAATGGTTGACAATGATGATGATGATAAAATCTGTTCAAGATGTAGATTGTCAATGGTTTCATACCAAACTGAGAGATTTTCCAGACAGCTAGCATAACTGGTGATTTCAATTTTTGTTCATTGTTTGAAAATAATGTAAAAATCTCTGTCTGTAGTGAGATGTTTAAAATTGTCACTTCCTTGAATGAATTAGCTATTGGTGGTGTTGATTTACTAATAATCATATACTGCTTTAAAAGAAAAAAAATTCTGCTTCAGTTTCAGAGTTCTCAGAGACATCATACTATTAACTGCATTGCTCACATACCTGGAGGGCCAAGTACATGGATAAAATCTGGCTACTCATACTAGAAATAATTTGATCTTTAAGAGAATGTCATGCTTTATGTAAATCTATATTTCAATTACCCATATTTGGCTAAATTTACAATAGCTTTGAAAGTGAGTGAATAACTAACTGTTTTGTGTGATGAACCTGTTTTTTTTCCTTTATCCTCTTTGTTTTTCAGATTACTTCCATTTATATGGATTTTGTTGACTATTGCTCTATAATTTTGTTCTCAGGATCATATTATCATAAAAACTTCCGTTTTTGTATTGTTTCCATCCATTATTACCATTGCTCCAATTAAAAAAACACCCCTTCTGTCTATTCTTTTTATTTCAGATATATTTTTAATTGTTTTAATATTATTTATATCAATGTCCTAATACTTTCTACGGGATTTTGTTTTGTACATTAATTAACTTAATTGGTTCGTGTTGCTATTTTTATACAAGTTTTACACAAACATATACTGTATATTTACTTTCCTTTTCTTAATCTAAAATACACAGATTTTTTTAAAAATCATCTTCTAAAAATTGGATAATTTTAGATTCAAATTGGTTAAATGTAATGAAAAATTAAAAATAATGCTAATAACTGAAGAAAAATATAAGAAAAAACTTTTAAAAAAATAGCCAGTGGTAAAACAAAAGGATTATATTTCAACCAATCCATTGGTGTCATTATTCAATTTCTACCTGTCAAAATAATTTACTTTTCTGAAGAATTATCATTCCCAACTTATTTTTCTTGTAATATTTAAAATTTTTAGAATCAAACTTTATATTTTGATAAAGTAATGTAAAATCTTATTTATGAATGTAAAAAATTATGATAAATATAATTATTTTACTTCAAAATATGAATGCATAAAAGATTTTATTTTGATTTATTTAGAACCGCCTACTATTCAAATTAAAGTTGCTAGTTATAAACAACTTTTTCAAAAATGATTATATTCATGAGCTTATTTTTCTTGTAATATTAAAAATTTTCCAAATCAAACTTTATTTTTTGATAAAGTAATATAAAATCTTATTTATGAACATAAAAAATTACAATAAGTATAATTATTTACATCAAAATCAATTACGAACGTGTAGAACATCTTTGTTTAGTTTCTGAATTTGTCATTTAGAAACACGTCTACAAGACAATTTCCAGATTTGGTGTGCATCCAATGAGAGAAAAGAGACAGACCTATACACCAATAGGCAGCAAAAAAAATTGTTTTTTTTTTTTAAAATATAACGCTGAATGCAGATGTTTTTAGAACTACAATTTTAAATTTTGAATTTCCTATAATTTAAACCTAAAATGAAGAAATTGTGACCAAAATTGACCAACAGATGGCATGCTACATCCAAAAACCGTAAATAACAGTACTGTACAGCAACAAGATCTAAACGAAATAAACAATTTAAGGGTTTAATAAAAAAGCATATATTAAATCATGAATAACATAAATAAAAACAAAAATGTTTTACTTGAATATATATCTATATTACATTATTTATATATTTTACAGATTAAACGGTTTTATCTTAATAATTAGATAATAAAAAGGTACAACAATTACATTTTCTCATTATTAACGCAAATAAAAATAATTATTATCCACAAATTACATATTTTTATGAAATTTTTATATTTTATTATTTGAACAGTGTAATTTTTGTTGGATAAGGTGAGAGATTTTTTAATTAATTAATAAGACAGCTAGTTATCTAAATATAATTAAATCTCACCTGAAATGGTCCCCGTTTTATTCCTCAAAGATGTTTTGCTGATTTTAAGAATCAGTAAGATCTTTCATGGTTTGCTACATCAAGAACCATGGATCTGCCTAAATTTCCACTTCCGATGCTTGGACGTTTTATGGACTTTTGATCAGTAAATCAATCAACTATTTATTTATTTATTTAAAGCAGAAATATCACTACTCTTTCGCGTAAACTCTCATATTCAATAAAGCATTTTTGCTTAATAATATTTTGATTGGACTAAAGATTTATACTAAATGTTACAATATGACAGAAGTAAAAGTTTTTAAACTACTCACTGCATGGCAATGATCTCTAAGGCACCCCTCTACAAAGAATAATGAAATGGGGAATAATCCATTCCAGAATAAATATGCCAGATAATGAGGTTTACAGGTTTATTTTTCACTTCACTTTCTACTTAAAAATATCTAAATAACTATTTAATATCTAATAATTGTATATTTTGCTTGGCTGGCTATGGGTCAGTAACATGCAAGAAGAAATATGATAAGCTTGTTTTAGTTCTAAACAATTTTCTATATTTCACAAAAATGTAAATCCTGGTCATAGATATAGTACACATGCACACACATATAATTTTTTTTCACTTGATAAATTCATTTATAAAGAAATCAAGTCATATGTCACATGACCTAATTTAACAAGCTTGTATTATAAATATTATATATAAAGCTTGCAAATAAACTTTTAACAGGCTTTACAGAATATCCGCAACCCCAGACCAGTTTTTGCTACTGGCTTCCTCAGTGAGGTACTAGGATATTCAAGTATTAGATTAAAAATACCAGGACAATTCCAGCACTTTATCTAATGGATAACTATTAAGTAGAAAATCTGAAAGCTCTATATATAACATTTGTAATACAAGCTGGTTAAACTAGGTCATGTGACATATGACTTGATTTCTTTGTAATTTTATTTTTGCTATTAAGACTTTGGCAATTTTATATTGCTAAAGTTATTAATATATGGTGTATCTGAACTTGGTTCAGTTGCACATGGCTATTTAAGTTAGATAGCTGGATTGGAAGACATATGAATATCTGAAAATTTCGGATTTTCTACTTAATAGTTATCCATTAGATAAAGTGCTGGGCTTATCCTGGTATTTTTAATCTAATGCTTGAATATCCTAATATCTCACTGAGAAAGCCAGTTGCAAAAACTGGTCTGGGCTTGGGCATAGCTTGTTAAGAGCTTATTTGTGAGGTCTATATATAACATTTGATATATTTATTTCTAAAATTAATTAATGTAAAAGTTTTTTATGACTATCTCTACATTATAGGTAAGACTGATTAACAAGTTATGATGGAAGAATGACACACACCTCAGAGATCAGACAAATTAAACAGGTTATTTATCTCACTGAAGTTTATAATAGCGATGATAATGATGAATTTATCCAGTAGAAAATTTAACAAAAGATGACCAAGATCAACTTGAAACAGAAGGAATGAGGCTGTTTGTGAATTTCTCATTTAATATATGCAAATTTGCATTTGTGCATCAGATATAAACTAATTTGTGTTATGTGGTAAATGTAGAGATACCATAAAATACTATCATCAATCACAGTTAGAAAAATAGTTTTAAGAAACAGGAACAACTTGCAAAATTTATGATCTTGTATTGTTAGAAGAAAATTTTGAATCTCTAGAAAAGGTAATAAATTTGATTTTTTTTGTATAACATACTTATAAATTATACAATATTACTCCTATACTTATAATAAACTAATAGAATATCAGCATTCTGTTATCAAGGCAATACTTTCATTTATTACCTAATTGTAGTGTTGCCTTGACAACAGATTGTTGATATTCTATTAGTTTATTTAAGCATAAAGGTTGCGTGATGTTTTATATTTCATAACCAGTTACTTGTTGTCACTTATAAATTTAGTATACACACATATATATATTGTAACAGAACAGGTTTTTATTTGGTATGACAATAAATTAGCTAGATCATCACAATGGGTAAGAGAGTCTGTCTAGGATCCCTGCATCTATATACCCACATACACTTTAACTCCATTCTTGGGAAATGAAGGGTTAATACTCAAATACATGTTAAACAATATGTATATGCTCATCTCATCCTTACCATCTTTCATTTCCATCATTCCCAAGTTTAATTCAGGGAGAATATGCAAAGTTGTCTAGATCAGGATATATCAATATCATTTAAAATGCAGGTATGCATAAATGTGTGAAGGTGTATGAGGGTAGAGGTCAATGAGTGGAAATATGTGTAACTGTGTAAGAATATATTGTGCTGTATTTTATCCTAGTACAAGTAGCATTGGCAATTTAGAGTTAAATTAATAAATTCCTAATAATTATTTAAATATCTGATCGATTTAGTTTAAACAACATGGGTGTAGATATTTTGTGTAGGCTAAAAGAATTCGAAAAAAGGGAAGAGATATAAAGAGTATAATACAACAAAAGGGGAAACTACTTTGTATTTTTATAAAAATAAAAAGTAAAATCGCAGCATTCTTTCAGTAATTAAAGATGGTGACCCAAGAAGAAAAAGGAAAACTTTGTGGACTAAATTACAATAAATTTGGTCTAAAATAACAGGTTTCAACAGGAGTTGCACAGAGAGACTAAAAAAATCAGGACTATACAAAGAAAAACACATCATGTGTAAATGTTCTTAATTTATTTCAGATTTCAACTATCTGTGCTTCGCAAATTAAAAATATGATTTACATGCTTTACTGCTTGTTATGTAGTCTAAAAACTACTATGTAGTAAATCATAGGATTATGCATTGTACGTTTATGATTTAGACTCAGTGAGTTAATTGTGAAGATATTTAAAGCTTCAAGCTTTCAAACCTAAATACTTATGACTGGGTTAGAAAAGTAGAGAAAAGGGTGGCTGCCTTTCTCGTAAAATCTTTGTTGTGTGTTTAGGTTTGGATTTCATTTAGACAGTTATCATGACATCTGATTGGCTGTCAGATAAGTGTTAAAATGAGCACTAGAGATTGTGCAATGTCTCAATTTATGTCAGTTTTCTACTATCTGCGCTTCACAAATTAAAAATATTATTTACATACTTTACTGCTTGTTATGTATTCCAAAAACTACTATGTAGTAATTCATAGGATTTCACATTGTACATTTATGATTTAGATTCAGTGAGTTAATTGTGAAGGTATTTAAAGCTTCAAGCTTTCAAACCTAAATAATTATGACTGGCTTAGATATATAGAAAGAAAAGTAGAGAAAAGGGTGGCCGCCCTTTTCTTGTAAAATCTTCACTGTATGTTTAGGTTTGGATTTCGTTTGGACAGCTATCATCTGATTGGCTGTCAGATAAGTGTTATAATGAGCACTTGAGATTTTGCAGTATCTCAATTTATTTCAGTTTTCAACTATCTGCACTTCACAAATTAAAAATATTATTTAAAATCAATTAAAGAATTATACATTTCCATAATATTAATAAGTTATTTAAACTGTAAGAAATATATATTATTAATTGAATGTTTTAAAATTTATTATAATAAAATAAAATAATGGCATTTGAAATTATAAATTATATTAATTAATACACTAAGTCTTATTACTAATGATTTAATAATATAGTGATTTATATACCTAATATTATCATGGAAGGAACTATTCTTTGCACATGCGCTAGAATTGACGGCAGAGAATTCTTGTCAGTTTTAGCGTATGTATGAAGGGTAGTTCCTTCCACAATATTAAGTCTTAGTATTGCTATAATTTATATATTTTACTGAATATTTATTTACTTCTTTCATTACTCTAAACTTTGTGACAGGGGTGAAAAACCTCACTCCCATGGGTGGACATTCATCCTTAATTAATTTTCTAAGTGCCGTGACACATCACTTTAAAAAGTACATTTTAAATATCATTTCTCACTCCTTTTTTTAAATGTTTGAAGATAATTAAAAAATAAAAAGTAAATAATAATTTTGTAATAATAAAAATATAAAAGCATTAATATTATTATCCAATCAAATATTGTTTGTGCCTTAACTAGCTCTGTCTTTTTTAGATGTGTCTTTATTATTAGCGTGCTGCATGCACAACATCAGGTATATGTCTTGTTATTAAAACAGGAAAACTCTTTATATGTATTGCCACTCAGTGCAAGCCAGAGAAATCAAAATGTATACACCAAAATGTATAGGTACTGAACTGAGTTCAGACCTATATGACTATGTAAGCTAATGGACTTGGATTGAAAATATTATAGCATTTTCAATTAGGTGCAGTGCTCTCAGATCCAAGGCTCCTCACAGATGAAGACCACAGGTGGCTGCTGGAGAACTGCATTAGATCCTAAGATCTAAGTGCAGTGCTCTCAGATCCAAGGCTCCTCACTGATGAAGGCCACAAGCCAGAAACTAGTCTGGGGATGCCAGAAGGCTTATGCATGAAATACTCATCCAATATTCCCAGACTAGTTTCTGGCTTGTGGCCTTTGTCAGTGAGGAGCCTTGGATTAGAGCACTGCATCTAGATCTTAGGTTCTAATGCAATTCTCCAGTAGTCACCTTTTATCTCTTAACTACAAAACTATGAGTCCTAAAATTGAAAATGCCATAATATTTTCAATCCAAGTTCATTAGCTTACATAGTCATATAGGTCTGAACTCAGTTCAGTACCTATACATTTTGGTGCACACATTTTGATTGCTTTGACTTGCACTGAGTGGCAATTTGTATAGAGAGTTTTGCCTGTTTTAATAACAGTTGTAAGTAAGCATAAGAAATGACGATCGTGTAATGTTTATATATCTTGTTGTGTTTGGCTAAATTTACATGTTCAGTTCCAAATCAACAGACAAATGATGGCACTACTCAACAATTAATATGTATAATTTATTAGTGACATAATATACCCACATGTTAGTTAATAAAATATATAAATATGGTCTATACAATTTAATGCTGAGGTAGATTTGCTGAGTAATAAAACTCACTTCCAGCTGTATAAATAGCCTGCCTCACAAGTTCAAGTATGACTCTTTGGTACTAGTCTTATAGATAAAGACGCCGCTCTATGGTGCCATTTTGGTGCTAAAACACATAAAAATGCCCTTTCCGCAGTCGACACATTTGAACCCGCATTTTCTATAATACAACGTTTTTGTTGTGCTACAGATTGCAGGCCGCTATGTTGCATTGCAGTACAGCATGTATGTCGCATTGCAGCAAATACATTTTCTGAATTCGCACAGTTCATAAAATAGTTACGGCTTGTTGAGAGGGTGTGTTTTTTGAATTGGATGGAAATGTTGTTTTCATTGGATTTTTTATTATTTTAAATTATTGAAAAGTTCAGATTTTGTAAAGTAATAATTATCAGACTTCTTACACTGTACTGTATTGAAATTTTAATTGGAAAATGTTGACAAAATATATGTGTAAAGTGAGTTGGAATTAGGTAACGCTTCAACTAACTTACTGTTCGTAACATTCCACGAGACAAAAAAGATTATACCGTGTGTATATTTTTGAAGTAAAAAAGAATGGTAACTCAAAAATATCCAGTAAAAAAAGTACAATTTTGCACTGTTTTTTTATAAATTTCATAAAAAGCATATATTATAAACATGATTAATAAGTAAAGAAGGCATTTTTGTTGTTGTTTAAAAAAGTTTTAGTTTCTTTCTTTTCTCCGACTACGGTTATACTTTGTTGAATATAGTTTACATTTATTGTTATCATTTATATTATAGATGTTACTAAAAACAAATATGTACAAAAATACGATTTTGATATTTTTTATTTTAGCATTACAAACAACAGAACACTAAACCTAACCCTAAAACTAACCCTAAATCTAACCCTAAACCTAACCCTAAAACTAACCCTAAACCTAATCATAACAACTTTTACTTTTTGTTGTCATTCTATATGAAGTAAAAATAGCGGTAAAGCCGTAACCCCAGTGAAAAAATCTTCGATAGAAAATTGATTTTTCTAATAAAGCAAAATAAAAAACACGAATCAAATTGTAATTTGTTTATTTTATTTTACATTTATTATTATCATTTAATTTGTATACGTTAATAAAAAATAATATTTAAAAAAGACAATTTTGTTTTGTTTTTATTTTTGCATTACAAAAAAACACATCAAAATGATTAAAATCAATGGCCTGGGAATGTTTATATTTTATAGTTTTAGCATAAAAATGGCGCCATTGAACGGCGTCTTTATCTATAAGACACGCACCGACTCTTCCAGCTGTGCTGTACAGCTTGCCTCAATACATCTATAAACATAGCACTTTCCAGTCCCAGATGGACTTGCCTCACTGCATGGATGTCATAATAATGACTAGAGAAAATACCTTTGCTGATGGCAGAGAGTTTATTGGAGAGCATATTCAATCATTCAGGTTGACAGAAGTAATTGCTCTCTGTCTTGCCTCCAAAAAGGCTGACTATTTAAAAGCAGATTCCCTACCTTACTCAAAACACTCAGATTATGTGTATGAACCCCAACACAGGATTTTTCCCCATTGGATAGTGACCAGGTGCTGACCAATCAGGCAAAGAATCTGAAATAGTCCACTTCTAAAGGCAAGGTCAGACATGACATGTCCATTGAGAATTCTTGCCCTGGAAGTCAGTTGAGATTAATAACTTGAATTGTATAGTCATCTGTCGAATAGTTGTTTCTAAAATTTTCTGAATTTATGATAATTAGTTTTTAATAAAAATTCCACGATTCCACCAACATGTCTGAAACAGGACTAAATAAACAATCCTGTTTTTACAACTTTCAATAAGAATAAGATGAATATTGTTTAGAAGAAATAAAGGAATGTGCCATATGTCTTTTGTGCAATTTCTAGGTAACAATTAAAAGATTTAATATTGAAAGGTATTTTAAGAAGTTGTGTAAAGAAATATAGTCTCAATCTTTTTTATTAAGATGTACCCATTAAAAAATAATTGTTTATTTATACAATAAATAAGCTATTATTATATTATTTTAATAAAGTAACTATTATTAAATAAATTATTTTTATAATTATATGTATTATAATAATTCACTTTAATCACGTTTATGTTATTTTATTTTATTAGTTTCTAACAATCTCTCCATTTGGAATCTGGTATTGGATTCCTGGTTCCAATCGCATAGAAACATTTTATATTTTTATTAGTTCTAAAAATAAGTGGATAAATTTTTAATTTGATTAAAATTATGTATTGTCAACCAATATGAATTATCAAGAAATAGTAAAATTAACATTATGTGAAACACAAACCAATTTTTAGGAGACAATAATTATATTGATGACTGTGCAAAAACACAGATATTAATTTTAATACACTGAGATCTTAGAGTCGTCTATCAATTAATGTATATATATATTGTACCGGTTGAAAAACCTCTACCACCTAAACTGCAAGTCAGATCGAAACTCAGCCGAACCAAACTTAATTCAAACCCAACTCACCAGCTCAGATTAGTGGATGATCTAAATCGACAGCACAGTGCTATGCGCCAAGGAACTAGCTCAATGGTTGGTGATGATTAGAGATCCCTGGACTGACACTAATATCGGATAATAAACTAACTAAAGATAATTTTAAGTCGAATCATATGTATATGTTTGGGTTCCCAACACAGACAGCGAGCATTACCATTAAAATAATTATTGAATAAAGGAATTAAGAAACCTAGCATGTTTATAAAATATTTAATAATACTAATAATAGTTTTGTTCAATTTAAAATGATGACTATATTGATCACTTCTAGTCCTTAAACAGAGTTATAATTATTATAAGGATGACAGTTCCTATTATATGGCAACGAGTATTACGCAATATTATGAAAGTCTATATGTCTATGCCCCCAACAAGAAAATAAAGGCAGATAAAGGTATTCAGTTGTAAAAAAAATTATTATTCTGATTTTATACAAACAAATGTGAGATTTATTTCACGTTCACAAATCCATTCATGAAGAGCAAGATACGTATCTAGGGCATAACTTTAAACTTTATTAGAAAACTTATTGAATTTGAGATAACTGAGAATTTGTTCGACTTTAATTGAAATCACTTCATCACGAATTACGAGTATAAGAGTGGACTTTACTGGAACAGAGAGGTAATGGTGCTGACGAATTATGAGCTATAAAATGAAACAGGAAAGATAATCACTGGCCGGTGGTTTAAGTAGTATGGCGGCTTGTATTTGACAAGCCTTACTGCCCTTTAAGGAGACATGGAACACAGGGAAAGCCAGGCCGAGTTATAACTATGAACTTTTGGTGTTCCGAATATAATATAAGTGGGGGAGGAAGTGCTTTCTTCCTCTATAATTTAAAATAACCATAATATTACCACTGACAAGCATACGGAGCGGAAGATTGCCCTATGTCAGCAACGTTCGAAGATGATGACTTGATAGTCACCATTTGAATAATAAAACCCAATTTACTATAGAATGCTCTACGTGATGACTTTATCAAATTAATTAAATTCAAACAAGCTTTTAACTAAAATTATTTTAAAGCATTCATAAAATTATATTAATTATGCCCCAAACATCGTGCCCTCCTTGAATCTTAATAGAAAGTAACAGAAATTTGAATTAGAATATATTTAGTTGATTCCTTTATCAACCCTTTTGCAAAAACATTTTAACATTATATATGAATAACTAAATATTGGTGAACACAAGAAAATAGCTGGGGCATAGATTAGAAACAGAGCTAATAATTTATTATTAGCCAATTATAAAAATAACAAACATTTAATAATTTCTTTTGACTCGATGATTAATAGAACTGTATAAATCTAGTTCCAATGGGTGAGAATTACTATCAGAATTAATATTATATTATTTGCACAAAGCAAATGGAACAAAGAAGCTCACTGAGTCGAAGGATTATTGGCATATAATTAAAAATAAATGACATTAAAAAATCACTCATTAAATATATATATATATATTACAATAAATGAACCGCCATCGTAAGAAAGGAAAATTAAATCTAAGAACTTGAGGTTGAGAGAATTACTATATAATTTACAATAGCATAAATAAAAAGGTTTTATAAAGATTATTCCATTAAAGAATGAAAAGAGCTCTTAAAGGGAGTGTAAAGTAAAGTTCGGAAATTGGCCAGAAAGTCATGGTTCATTATGGAAATATATTACCATTTCTTCCAGGGCTGGTTCCTTAGTTTACATGTCCAGGTTGGTAAAATATAGGCGCACATTTGGTATTACGTGAACAGCATTTTGATTGATTTTATCATGATTTTGGCAGCACAATTGGTCCAGAAAGGATTTAGCAGCTTCATTGAAGATTTTCAGGGGACTTGACGAACAGTAGTCAGATTCCTGAAGTTTTAGCCCCTCACCATGATAGGAACACTGTTTAAATTCATGATTTTTAAAATGCACAGAGTTTAATGGCACTTTTCTACAACAAAAATGGCTTCTTCCTTCTCCAAACTTTTCAGAGCTATTTATACTGTGTCTGTTGCCTTTGGGCTAGCACTTCTTTCATTTTCAATGTTACAAGTTTTTACTAATTTATTTTAGATACATTCCTTCGATAAGGCTTTCAAACTCATTAACTTGAATTCATTTTCTAATTAGAAAATGAATTTTTAAATCTAAAAACGATTTTAATTGGGAAATCCTTACATTTTAAATACTTATATTTTTTTCTAATTAATAAAACTTTACCCATTGTTTTGGAAAGGGAATATCTGAAAGCTTATCGAAAGAATGTAGCTTTTAATCACTAAAATTTTAACAAATTATTTAAAAATAAAATCAAAACATTCCTGATGCAATGAAACTTTCGAACAATTATATATATTTATAAATGTATACACACAATCCATGCAGTTGTAATATATATAAATTCATGGATAATTTTATCATGAATTTATTAATAGTATCGATTAATTTAAACCTTAAACTAATTAATTTTAATACACATTTATAAAATAGTTTTTCTTTAAGAAAACTAGCATGGATTGATCATATAAAGCCCCATTGCATCAGAAATTTAAGGTTAGTACTAGGGTTTGAAGTGGGCTTATGGCTAGATGTCATGAAGCTAGGATCAAACTCAGATCCAACTGCTTCAATATGTGTGTGTGTAAAGAAATAAGACAAAATTGTTTTTTATTTTATAAAAATAAAATAGTTGATGAAGAGAGATCCAATAGGGGAGATATAAGAATAAATAACAATTATACACTAAAAAATAACCACAAAGAAATAAATTTGGTTGACATTTACTTAAAAAAATAATTGTATTCTTTTGTACTTCTAAAATGATGTTTTAATATGTGAAAAAATGTGATAACAATAAAATGGTAATATTCGAATGATATAAAATAAGCATTATAAAAGTTTTTGTTCAAAAACTAAATTTTGGAATTATAATTTTATTAAAAAAAATTGGAAAATTCAACCTTAATAAAGCAAATAATTATTAAAACAATATTTTTTAATTAAAAAATGATTCTATGGGATTCGAACCAGGGACCCAATACCAGATTCCAACATCTTTCTAAAGGGAAGTACAAATTCTTTGTAAGTCAAATCTAGTCAAAGATATTATGCCATATCATCGCATATTTTGTTATCGTTTTTTTGCGCCCTCAATGCCTATTAAAATTTTTCATTGTGTACATACTTTAAAAAAAAAAAGTTAGCCATCCTTTCCCTAGAGTAATATATATATAATAACAAAATGATTAAGAAGCTCACTATTCCATTACAATACGTATACTGATATATTTATTTTAAATCTAGATATATGGTAAATTTGCATTATACATATTAAATGTCAGAAAGGGCTTATTAAAGTTTATGATGTTTTTTTAAATATTGATTTGTTCTAACAAATTGTCCTAAGAAAATAACAAGTAAAGATAAGCAAACATTAATCATTCAGCAATTTTGCTTGTTTGCAGTTCTTTGTTGAGTACTTATAATTGGCTTTTGAACAGAGAACATAACATATCTCTATATATGTAGAAATAATTTAAAAAAAAAACAAACAATTACTTGTCTACAGCTGTTTTTAATAGTTCAACCAAATAATTAGTTTTCATCAGAAAATAGCAATAAATGACCTTTTTCAAAATTAAAACATTAAAAATCATTTGTTTATCTGATAAAAAAAAAAAAAATAGAGAAATTTAATCAAGCAGTTGGTAATCATTGCAATAAATATCATAGTTTTTATTTTTATTTTAAAAAAAGAACGCCAAATTTTTTTAACTATTTTCTTATCAAACTTTACAAAAACTTTTAATAGTTAGCTAATTTATGCACAACATATATATATAAGTATGGATATAAATGTATATATAAAAAACTATGTATACAAAAAATTATAGGTGAACAAAAATTGTGTATTCGTACTAAATCTCAAAAAATAAAACGTAAGCTTGTGGTTAAGACATGTAGAGGTCCCTACTATCGCATTTTTATTCGCATATTCTTGAGGTTACAGCCTTAGTAAATATTACTTATATTAAATAATGAAAAATAATTAATAAATGAAAAATAGGGCATTAAAACTTAGTTAATTCAAGGATGTAATAGTTTGTATCTTTATGTTTATCCCACTAGGATGCAGGTCTTAAATTTATAAGTCAAAACACAAACGTTTCTCTTTTGATTCATTAATAACTTTTTGTTAGTCATTAATTAGACTAGAGATTAGTTACTTAATGAATAATATTATTCATTAAGTGGATAATCTCTAGTCTAATAAATGACTAATAAAAATTATTAATATACTTCTATTAAGTGGTTTGTGTTAAAGTTACGAGGGCAGTAAGTTTGACACTTATCAACTAAATTGTGGTAATTGGCTATTTATATATATACTGAACAATGATATATTTCTGAGTGATTAAGATCTGGGTCAACTGACATGCTGGTTCATCATGAAATGTGCATTTTGGGGATCATACATCTTTTTTAGTGTTTTGGCCATATGTTTATTACTACACCCATCCACAAAGTATTAAAAGTGGATAGAAACTAGTTCCTACCTTGCATGAGAATGATCTAATAAAAATTACATTACAGAAATATTTTTCTTTTTGTTTTCGCTCTCTTGTGGAGGAAAAAAATCATCAACTGAGTGATGAAATAAACTAAAGTATTTAAGAACTGATCTGTGTTCATTTGTGTGGAAAATTTGCTAATTCAGTTATAACAGTTTAAACATCTACAATTCTATTAAATATATTAGAACTTTTGTAACAATACGTTTGCATATAAGGCATCTTTTATCTCCAGATGAAAAACATCCTTTTTCTAATACAAAATTAGTAATACAATTTGTTTTTACAAGTCTGTCCTTAAATATTTTGTATCTTCAATTACACAATTTTAGGTGGATTTGGAAAAATAGATTTTAGATAATCTGTAGAATTTAATATGTTAAAGTGTTTTTGCAGTATATTGTTAACATTAGATAAGTCATTATTAAAAGTAAAAACCTAGTGGTGGAATTTCTAATTGCCTACTTTTTTTTAGGTAGAAGAAATTCCTTTCTATCAATTTCTGGAGATTTTATTATTGCCTTATCCAACAGCGTTTTTGGATTTTCAATATTTATGAATTTATTATATAAAACTTTGATATATTATAGAATAAATTTTTCATCATTGCAAATTCTTCTAATTCATAACAATTGACTATAGGAGATATTAATTTTTAAGTGATACTGTGAGCATTTTGCTTATATTAGTTCTAAGAATTTTATTCTGTACATAAATTCAAAATCAAGAAAATATGCAGCTCTTTGTAATAAAATCATTGTAAATTACATATTTTTATCAAAATTTATTTATGTAATTAAAGAAAATGTAAAGTTTCTCTTCATTATATGGTCTTATAAAAATATCCTCTATATATCTGAGGTAGAAATCCAGTTTGTGCTTAGCATTTTTAAATATAGAGGTCTTCGGTTGAGCCTAACAATATTGACACAATTTGTTGTCATTTTTACACCTGTTGGAGTACTTTGTTTTTGTAAATAATTTGTAGAATTATATATATTTATTTATATTGGGTGAGAAGTGATAATTTTTGGCAATCTCATCTTTGACACCTACCACCTCAGGTCAATACATTAATAATTATTACTAATTGTTTTTTAAACAAGAGGTTAAACTTCAGCAAAAAAATTAATATATATATATTTAAAAATTAACGTTTTGAGAAATATGTTTTTTGAGATATCTGTATTCATGTTTCAAGAATATATTATGGAATAGAAATTTTAAGCATATGTTACAAATATAATATCAAATGCCATTAATTAATTTAAAAAACCAAGTACATCAATTCACAATTAAATCAAAAACCAAAATTATTCACTACAAATACCTCCTGCCAAAGAAATTTTTCCCCTTCAAAGAAGATATCACAAATCAAATATATATTTTATATTAATTTTTCACAATACCAACTCCCATTCAAATTATTTATAATATAAAAAAACTTTTAACTATGTTAATAGGTTTAAAATCACAAATCTTTATTAAGAAATTCTTTAATATTTTTTTTTCTTACTTCTCTATCAATTCAAGTATAATCTTATTGCTTGCATTTATTTCACAAATTCTTTACAAAGTAGAGAATAAATACCTTAGTTTTTACATTATGTATTCACACACAAAAAATATAGGCCACAAAATTGTTTGAGGAGGTTAATATTGTCTTCGTTGAGATGAACGAAAAGAAGAAAAAAAATTAAAGAATATCTGCAGCTATTAAACTGTTTAAAATGTGAGTAGGAATTGTGGAAAGATATAATAAAATATATATTGCTTTATGTCACTTTACTTTGCACTTTGGAGGTCTGCCTTATCAGGAAAACTATTGGTAGTGAATTTAAAATTTAATTTTGATTAGTAATTTAATTGTGAAATAATATATTTGGTTAAATACATATATAGGTGCTTAGGGATTAGTCCTACAACATAGGGGAGATGGTGCATCTTTTCACGTCCGCAATAATTAAAAATTATAAATTAACATACATTATCGCAAATATTATATTAAAGTATAATTCCCCATGTATGCCAGTGATTTGTGCTGACAAAACCATCTATCCCCTCCTGCAATCTACAGTGTTTTACTCATATATATATATATATATTAATGAAAGCACTTATTGATTTAAATAAGAATGCAAAACACCTTTGAAATAATTTATTTTGATGTTTATTGGTTAAACTGTGTTATAAGCCAATTAAATTAGTAAAGTTAGCTATTGTAACTTATTTCACTTTTAATATTACTGTTTTTATTATAATTTATTTTTATTGTTTTAGTGGAACTGCCTATCATTGGAATCTTGTGAGAAGTCATTCATCTTTTTTTATAGCAGTTATGTCTATTATATCAATATGTCTTTACTAAGTTCAAATGATGTAAAAATTGCTTTAGGAATTCCTTTCTGAATAGTATTACTTATTGTGTTAAGCATATTAGTCTGTGCCATTTCTCTCACTTTTTTTTGTCATGCTATTTAATGTCATAATACCCTAACTGCAGAAGATGGGTTGAAAGTAACATAACAGTTTTGAAGATTATACCATACAGAAATTAAAGAAAAGAAATTTAACTTCAACAGTTATAAAACGTTTTGGAAAATAAGTCTTATCATTACAGAAATAATAAACAACTTGCTAGTTTTGCTGAACAAATGTTATTTCCGTTTTAAAAAAAGAAATTGCCTGCAAACTATAAATTTGTATATTACTCTAAATAGCGACATCTATAAAATAAACAATAATTGTAAAACAATGTTTATCTATTGTTACTTATTTAATAAGGTTATTTTCAAACTGTTATAATTGTTCAAAAATAGTATTTTCCCTCCAAGTATTTGAATTGATAGTCCAAGTTAAAAGAGATTTTGTTTTTTTCAAAACATGGTGGGTAATTATGGCTGCCAGATACCTTTTTATTTTATGCTTTTTATTATGGTAATAAAATGATATATTTAAATGCAAAAGATTTTGCAACTATTCTTAGGTGAGTCAAGTAAAACAGATCCAAAGCAATTAACTATACCATTACTTTTTCCTGAATAGTTTGCACAATAATAGGGTAGAAGACTCAAAGCTAAAGACTTCTGAAGTAATTCTCAGCAAAGGAAAAGAAAAAAAATTGTCTGGTCAGTTGAATTAAAACATTGTGTTCATTCTGCCATATAGGTGCTCAAATTGCATTCATATTTGTTATCGCTATGCCCTGAATTGTTTAATGCAGTGGCCGAACTGTCAGATTCTGAATAGTAAGGTCAGATTCCAGTGCTTAAACGTCATAAGAACATCAGATCATTAAAGCTATTTGATTATTTTAGATATATATCTTGCCCACATATCCATTTACTTTATCTTAATATATATATATAATAATAAATTATACATATATGTTTAAGTATAATAGCTTTTTAAAAATGAACAAAAATATTATCAATATCATATTATCAAAAATTTTGTTTACAGTCATTTGAAGACATTTCTCAACATTAGATAAACTTAAATCAGAGTAGGAATTATAGTGCTGCAGAAATGTATTGGTCATTGAATGAAAGAAGATCCTTTGATTATTTTTGAGGTTTTAAAGAAAGAGCAGGGCAAATTCCTAATGTCCATTCTGTACATTCTTGTCACTGCATTTGCTATTATTATGTGAATATTCATACAGTAAACAAGCATAAATGGGATCACTCACCATGTGTGCTAGTATGATGAGTTTATTGGTTTCTAACCTCTGAACTTCTCAGTTGCCTGATAGTTCTTAACTGAAACATCAGTTGAGTTTTCTTAAAGGCAGAATGAATGTGTATGGAAGTGGTTTTTTTATTAGATATTTTATAATTGTGACAAGCAAAACTAAATTTGGACTTCTATTCCCAGAAGATTGTAAAATCACCAGGCAAAACAACAATTAGTGAATGAATTCAGGGGGTTCTAAGAATACTCTGATTATGGACCAGGTTGCCATTCGATTATCTTTTATTTAGGTACTTACAATGAAAGGTCACTTTTTTGTGATGCAACATTACATGAATAGCAACTTTGTGAAATTAGAAGAAAATGTAAAGAGCCAATTGATTTGAGAAATGGACAATAATTTTACTATAAGGGCATAAGTATTGGAAATATACATGTACTGGGATCTATTATAAATAAAAAGTGAAAAAACAGCATTGCGGAGATTTTTGGTATATCAGAGTGGTGATATTAGTTACTCAACTTAATGGAAGATACCAAATGCAGATAATTTATGATTATGCACTGACATGTTTTTATTGTGGTGAAAAAGAAGAGGATTTCTATACTATTGCACAAAATGTTTTTGATTTCCATCGAACAACATTTTAAAAGTGTCTTGGGGGATTTCCATAATAGAATTGAAAAACAATTAAAAGATGAAAGTGCTTTTAGATAAATTTGATCATGATCTCAAAAATGAGAGAGGACACAAGTTTGTAGAATCTGCAAAAAAATGCATAATATGATTTTTATGAAAAAATGGTAAACAGAAGTAGACAGGAAAAAGATACATGTTAATGCAAAACTAGAGAGAGAATACTATTGACCATTGATATTCTCAGTTTTCAGAAACACTTAACTAAATTCAAATTAGAATCCACTAATTTTAAAATATTGATCATCTTTGTAGATAATTCTAATTTAAGTGAAATCAATAAAATAACAGATATATTATGAATTGCAACAAAGATAGCCAATACAAGAAAGCATCAATTCTCCTATACATTTTCAACAAAGACAAAAAGAAGGAATAAGAAAAGATTTACAAATCATTTATTAAAAAGAATTGAATATTTGGAATTCTGTAAGATGGTAAAAAAAAAGAGTTAATAATGATATAAGAAAATGTAATTGTGAATTGGAAAGGAAAACTATTGGAGAGAATAAAAGTCTCACAAGTGTAAAACAACATCTTGGTATTGAAAGGAAAGTTATTTCTGCAATGAGAAGAAAATATGAAACTATTACTAAAAATAGAGTTGCCATATAAAATGTCTGGAAGAATTCTATAAATAATTACATTAGTAATAAAGAATAAAAAAAACCCAAAGTATCCTATATAATCATTACATCTAAATGATCCAATATTTTAAATGAAGAAGTGAGATATACAATTAAATCTATAAAGAAGGGAAAGTAATAGGAAATGATGGAAATATTATTGATGTTTTTAAAGAAGTATGTGAAGAAATACAAAAATTGTTGACAAAGTTATATATTAAGTGTCTAAATGATAAAGATGTAACAGATGTTTGGAAGAATGCAGTAATGATATTGATATTTAAGAAAGGTGATAGAGACATTAGAAATTACAGACTTATCTATATTTTATCATTTCTATATAAAATGTTTATTAAGATAATTACAACTTATCTAAAATGAACTTTAAATTTTAACCAACTAAAAGAACAAACTTAATTTTAAAATGTTTTAGCACAATCAATCACATCCAAGTATTGAGAAAATGACCTATGAATATGAGTTTCATGTTTTGGACTTATAAGAAAAGACATTTGAGATTATAAGCATTTATACACTGATTAAAGCTTTGGATCATCAAGATATAGATCTGGGATATTTTTTACATTTTGAAGGATATTTATCAAAATGATGCAGCAATAACTATATTATATAATGCTAATAAGATGAACATTTAGAAGGATGTATGTCAGGGTGATTCAATATCTACAAAAATTTTACAACAATTTTACCAAAAGTATTTTGTGGATTAATGAATATTGTGTGCTTACATATAAAATATCACATTTTTAAAGATTTTTTTAATAATGTATTAAAAGACTCTTGGGTTTATGTGTAAAGTGTATGAATGTATAAAGAAGGCATACATTATTATTACAAAGTGTAGCGCACACACACACATATATATATATTATACTTAGATTAATTTATATGTTAGTTAAAGAAAAATAAACTACATTTCCAAAAGCTATAAATAAAAGGTTGTGTCGCTATTTCTAGGTAAATTCCTAGAAATATACCTTTTCACCGGCCTTCACCCAACAAAAGACGAAATTTTCTACGTTATAAACGCAGAAAAGTCCTCACGTTATGTTGGACGGAGGCGGTGTCGGAGACAGAAGCCAACACAAGTGAGACTTCTTTCTAAGATAAAACACAGAAAGAGTTCCCGACGACTGCCGGTTTATGGTGTTTTTTTTCCTATGCTAAAAGCAAAGAGAAAGAAATGCCTTGATCGGCTGCCGTAGTGGTTGATTTTGTTCATCGTTTTCTCGTAATAGTAGAATATCTATTTTCTCTGTAGTTTCGTGTGAGAGTGTGTGTATTTGAAGCAGTTGTAGTTTTTAAAATTTGATAAGACGTCTATTTTTTTTAATGTGTTATAACTTAGTTTACTGTTGTAAGTTTAGTAATAATGTCCTGAAGATTCCATTACGAATGGGTAACCCTCAAAAATTGCTTTTAAGGGTGCGAAACGGCAAAAAAATTAAGGATCACGCGAAAAGGACTGTTTTCGAGAGAATTCATCCGTGACCAGTTACTTTTGCTATACTGTATATATATGCACAAACAAAAACAACTCAGTGTCTAATTATTAGGAATTACTTGTCCAAAAAAGAAAATTAGTCGGGTATTATTATTATTTGTTACATTTATTATTTCAAAATAAGATTAGTTTTTATATCTACACACTAACAAAAACAACCCAGTTCCTACTTAATTACTGTCTTAAAAAAAAGAAAGAAAGAAAGCAAATTCAACGGGGTTTGGTTTTTTTCAATGGAGTATTTGAATTATGGTATTTTTTTTTTTAATATATATATACAAAAGATTTACCAAAAAAAAAAAAACCCACTTTCTGATTAATTACTGTCAAAAGAAACGCAAATTAGTCTATCATTTTTAAATTTAGTATTTCAATAAAGGTATCCTTTTTATATAGACAGAGTTAACAAAAACAACCCACTTTCTGATTCATTACTGCTTCCCCCCCCCCCCCCCAAAAAAAAAAAAGAAAACGGAAATTAGTTGGGTATCATTTTTCAATTGAATCTTTCAATGACGGTCCTTACTAATAGTAATCAGGTATCAATTCTAAATTGTAGTATATAAATGACGTTACTTTTGATCGATTTAGAATTACGTCTTGCTTTTTTAATAAAAATAATTGATTTTTACTCTTGACCAAAAATATCGTAACTTTAAAAAAAGACGCACATAAAGTCCAAAAAAAAAAAAATGAGAAAAAGCCCCGTAACTTTAAAGACCCAAACTCAAAAACAATCTAAGATTAATAAACATTGACTTATTATGTCTTGCTTTTGAATCAAATGATTGATTTATTCTTGCAAAAAAAAAGGTACCGTAACTTTAAAAAGACACACATAAAGTCCCCCCAAAAAAATATTAGAAAAAGCCCCGTAACTTTAAAGACACATACACAAATTCAAAAACAAGATAAGATTAATAAACATTTACTTATTACGTCTTGCTTTTGAATAAAAGTATTGATTTACACTTGCAAAAAAAAAAACAAAAAACCCGTAACTTTAAAAAGACACACATAAAGTCCAAAAAAAAAAAAGTTAGAAGAACCCCGTAACTTTAAAAAGACACACACAAACTCAAAAACAAGATAAGATTAATAAACATTTACGAAAAAAATGAAAAAACTAACATCATATAATAGTATTAGTTAGTAGAATATTTTATTATAAATCTAAGAAATCAGATCTTTTTAGATCAAATCGATCATTTAGGTCGGGCCCCGGAATCGTTATATGTATATATTTTTGATTAGCATCAACACCATCTCTAGGCGAACACCAAGGATGAGAATACAATCAAATAAAACTCCCATCTCAATAAATATTTTAGAAAAAATAGATAGTTTATTTATACTATGTAAAACATTTATTGACATGGAGTTTTATTCATAACTCTTTCGGAAGTGTGGTTTACTTCCATCTAATTTATATATACACTCGATATGGCTGATATCAGTGAGAAGGTTTTGGCTATTTAAATTTCATTCGGATTATTCAAAAATTGCAACATATCTAATGGACTTATTATTCTATTCAATAGTTATAGCTTAAAGTGGATTTATACGTGAGGCAAAAGTTTTAAACTCATGTTACCAATAGGTCTAGCTATAAAAGTATGAATCAAGTATAAAAATCTATATACTATTCTCTGATAATGAAAACATTGCAGTATATAACAACCATGTTTTTGGTTACTATGGTAACATTGGTTCTTCTCATTAATACTGATTATCCTAGAAATTTAACTACTATCTAATATTAGCTAGATATTTATCTATTAATCAATATTGTAATGGTTGCATTAGTTTTGTGATGGTTCTTTGAAAACAATATGGATTTTTTTCTGAGAAGTCTTTAGCAATTTGTAAAAGTTACATCACTTCATCTGAATTTGAATACAAAGTCATAAGTATATTGAGCTAATACACTACTCACTGCACCATTAATCCTTTCATCTGTTGACTTGGTGCATAAAATATTTTTGATAAGTAAAAAGTAAGGTAAAATAGTTTTAAATATTTCCTTATGGAAGAATGTTTCACAACAGACCTGATAACGTTCAGGTGATGAGAATTTAAATGCCTTTTGGATCTTTGTTGGCTGGATAGTCATTTATCAACCAAAACTATGTTATCCATGTTGGTTATGAATCTGTTATACGAAAACCAAATATTAAGACTATTGAAAAATTATATTTGGCCAGCCTGGATTCAAATTCAGATCATATACATGACAGGTTACTACTGCAATATCACTACAAGATAAGATGCTTCTATTTAGTTTTGTATATATATATGTGTATGACTTGAGGATTTCAAATATTGAGATAATTTAGTTAATTAAATATCTCCCAGAAAACTCCTTTTTTTTCTTCAACAGTTCACAACCAACTTAATTAATTATTTGATATCAAATTGAAATCGAGTATCTCATTAGCTTTTATCTTATTATTTTTTATGAATTAGTAAAGTTATTACTGAAAACCAAATAACTTTCACAAATTAGCTAGTTTGACAAAGAGTGTTTGTAGTCAGTGCAGATTTAGTTTGCGCTCACACCCATTGTGAAATCTAAAAACCACCACTGACACATCCAACCAATAAATGATATAAATATTGAATAAAAATACTTTAAATTCATATTTTAGAAATTATAAGCTAGTAAAAATAATATGCTTTATTTTATTAGGGATTTTTTGAAAAAATTTATTTTCATAAAAGATTTGAAATATGATGTCCCAAAGTGACAGAGTATGTAAGGAAGAGAAAGGATGGATTGACCGATACAAAGTATCATCTAAAAGATTCAGAAGTCTGATCAAACCAAGCTTATAATTTCCAAAGACTAAAAGATTATAACTTCTAAAATACGAATTCTAGAAATGTTTCCAACTTCTTTTCTTAATTCATAAAGTCTTGTCAATATTTTTCCTCTTGACAACCATCTACATCTGCATGAAGCACTAAATTTTTATGTCCAGATCCCATTTTATTTCATAAACTTAAAAATAGTCTTGAATTTGGTGTGATTACATTTAATATAATTTATTATTTTTATCGACTGAGTAAGAACATTGCTCAAGTTAGGAAACAATTTTTAGCAACTAAATGCTCACAGTCTATAATACAATAAATAAAAAATATTTTTTCCTATCATATTTGCTACTTCCAACACAATTTTCCAATAATTGCTGTAAATATATCCAAACTAGTTGTTTGATTAGGAAGTTTGACACATCTAAAAAATTATTGTACATCATTGATTTCATAATTAACAATAAATATAACATAAAAAGATACTTAAGTATTAATCCTGCAATATGGAGCACATATTAGACCTGCTGTGCCTTTTCACATTTGTATCAATCTGCTGATAATTTTGTAATCTTGTGATCTGACCAAAATAACATGTACATGAATCTTGTACACAATATTTTCACAAGATTTACAAAGTTGTCAGCAGCTTAAATATATATGTGGAAAGGGTGTAACAGATCTAATACATGTTCCATGTTGTAGGACTGAAAATTCCATTTTTCAAATAAAAAAAGTCGATATTAAAATGAACATTAAAAAAATTTTGATTTGCCATACAGAAATATATGCAACTTTCACATGAAAAAGTTTAAAATATCAATATTAAAATGAACATTTAAAAAAAAAATTCAGAAATATATACAACTTTCACATGAAAAATTATAAAGTTTGTAACAACACTAAAGATATGAATTTCACATTTTTGGCCCAAAATTATGTAAAATACAAGACACCATTCCAAATGTTACTTTAATTACAGACAAAACAATCACTAAATTACAAAAATAGCCTAAAATATTATTTTAAAAAACCTTAAATATACATATATGCTACTTACCATCTAATATATAAACAGGAACGGTTGCACTGAAACAAACAATTTGTCATTTACTTTTTTGACACAATATGGAGACTTCAACCGAACCCCCCTCCAAATGTAGTTACACTGAACACATAAATGTGCAGTATATCACCTGAATGGGATTTTCCACAGAAATGGTAATAAATGAATGTATTTTTAAAAAGAAAAAAAAATTCACACAATAAATAAAAATTACAATACTTTTATTAACTTTTCATCCTGATAGAAATTTTTTTATGCTATTCAGTATGCAAATGAACGTGTCATTTTTGTGAAATCTATGCTAGATAAATTCAGCTAGGTATGAGTCAAGGTATTGCCTTGATGTTCCTCACTGCTGCTTATTTTGCTATTTCACAGAATCCCATAGTCTTTCAATGTTTTGTGTGTTCACCCCAGTTTCTGGATTCACAAAGTTATGTCTGTGATTTGTGCAAAAATGCTCTTAATTGGCATTTCTCAATTGATTAGTTTTGTAGGGCTCCCAGCAGTCCAAATACTCAATTAATTATTAAATTATAAAAAGAAAATCAAAATGAAAATAATGTATACTTATTCACTTAAAATAAAATGACATAGAGTAACCCAGAAGTAGAAATAATGTAGAAATCAGTTGGATGAAGCAAAAATGCAATAGAAATCAAAAATGCAATAGCTGTTGTCAGAAAGAAATCTGAACAATAACTGAAAATGTCAAAATATCAAAAAAAGACCATGTTTTGATAAAGAGAAATACATTTTCATACAAGATAGGATAACATTGCAGGGTTTATTTCATTTAAATTTGACGTGATCGCAAGATTACACATTTATTGCAGATGTGAAAAGGCAGGTGTTCCCTCTCCCCTATGTGGCAAGACTAATACCTAATGATCTATAATGATTTGCTTTCTTATTGAATTAATTGATTTTCAACTTCAGTCAATAATTCACTAAATTTCTGTTGAATAGTATCGTTAGAATGTGGTAAAGTTTTGATTTTGCTCCAGCAATCATATCTAGATTTCAGAATGCATAGTATGTCTATTAAACATGCATTAATTAAGACTTCAGCAACAGAATACAGCACTGATTTTTGCATGTAACAATCCTTAAAGTAAGCAAATATGGTGTTTTTACAAGAGACTTATCAACTAAAATAAATTTTTTAGATAATTGTTATTCAGGATATATGATTAAAACACTTATATGTTTGATCTTTCCTAATATATTATCATATCATTAGCAAATGACTTTCAACACATAGAGTAATCCTTACAAAAATCCTAATCTATGGATAAATTCACCATAAGTAAAAAAGAGAAAGATAAGGATAGAAAAATTAGTTAAAGTAGTTTTATGATAATTTGGATGAAGGTTTTAATTTCTTTTCGTGTTATAAAGTTTAAATTAATAAGTTTGGGTATTGAATGATTATCTTTCATAGGGATAAAACGGGGTTGGATCACCAAATATTCAAGAAATAAAATGAGGGATAATCATGCTTATTAAATCTTCAGTTAATAATTGTACAACTCACACACATATATTAAGTTAAAATATAATTATGAACAAAATCTGTATCAAAATCATTGCTATTTATCTGCTCCATAATTCATCACATCATATGTATATAATTTGTATACAAGCATGATACAATCATACTCTGAAGTAGAACTCATGCATATTCTTTCTGAATTTAAATACTATGGCGTAACATAAGCTGAATAAAGAGTAAATGGAAGAAGGCATATTAAGTTGAATTTCCTTTCATATTGACTGAATTAGTTAATAATCATATTCATTTTTTTCCCTCTTGAATAAATAGATCTTTCAGTTATATATGGTTTCCAATCACATGGCATCAAATTATATATGTTAATACGATCTCATTGTCCCGTTACATATGGTACAGCTAATTGTTGGACTTGAAACACATTTTAAATATAACGATTTTTGGCTCATGCCGTTACAATATATATATAATATCAAATCGCCTCAAACATTAATAAATTTTCAATTAGGTCCTCTGAGAATAAATGATTAGTGCCTGAATCTCGAACAGCTCCTTCAAAAAGGTACCTCTTTGAACTATGACTGTAAAAATATTAAATATTGAAGCATGAACTAATTCAAACAGAGAGCAATTTTTTAATCTAATGTTTCAATATTTTTTGCATTCTATTGTTCAGAGAGGTACCTTTTTGAATTAGCTGTTTTGAGATGCTGGCTTTAAACATTTATTTATTCGTAACGTTTGAGATGATATTTGATATTTATTTTAGATAGCGGTATGCACTATAAATATTTTTTTTATATGTACAGACACTTTATCTGTTTATATTACTGTCTTTATAATAATCTATTTACATTGTTTCAGTGGTCCTGTCTATCATTGGATCTTTATGAGAAGGTGTACATCTTTCTTTTTTTAGATGCAATATCAATATCTATTGCTTTTATCTCTATATTACGTTCAAGTAATGCTTCAATTCCGTCTGGAATTTCTTTTCTGTTACTACTTTTTTTATTTTAGATGATACTATTCTGTGCAATTTCTCTCAATATTTTTCTTTTTATCCTATTTCGTTACATAATATCCTCCTGCAGGGGATTAAAATAAACACAGTAAATGTTTTAAATGTTTCATCATATAGAAACTAAAGAAAAGACATTTATCTTCAAAAATCATTAAACTTGTTGGAAAATAAATAATATACCATTATAAAAATAGTAATCAAAATATTATTTTTTTTGTTTTCAAGTATTACTTAGTTTAAAAAAAAATTGGCTTTAGGTTAAAATTTTGTACATTACATTACAAGAGTCAACATATATATACATCGATTAAATAAAGACTAATTTTTAAAACACTGTTTTGTTTATTCGTAGTTACTTAATATAATTATTTTCGAACTCTGTTATACTTGTCAAAATATTTATAAAATGCTTTTTTCTTTATTTTTCCAAGTAAGTGAGCTATTTCAGTAATTGGTTGGTCAGGCTAAGTTCAAAGATACTTTCTTTTTTAAAACTGTGGAAGATAGTTAAGATTGTTTACATATATTTTTATCCTGTGAATTTAATTCAGTGATGAAATTATATATCAACAGCTAAAGGTTCTGCATTAATTCTCAGCTGAGTGAAGTATAAAAAAAATCCTCAAGCAACTAAACATTATTATTTGTGCTCTAAGCATTTCATGTCAATGGTGAAGTGACAGACATTGTGAGTCAATTCTTAGCAGAGGAAAAGAATTTAGTTGAATATAAACATTGTGTTCAACTTTCCACTGAGAGTGCTCGAATCTTACCTAACGTTACAAGAAACAATTAATTATTATTACTATTGCTACTGTTATTATTGTTGATGTATATCATTATCAACAACTTTTTATAGTAATATAAACTAGTTTTAGTCAACTTTATTATTTACATAACTTGTTACGATTATTATATGAAGTTATTTAAATAATGTTAAATAACAGATATTGAGGCAGCTTTAAAAAAAACATTATAACAATATAAGCATATTTCAAAAATTAAACTCAGTTAAATATATATATATAATGAGTTACATTTTCAAGATATTAGATTAAAACAGAAATGAAATCTCAAAACCAGAGAGTGAAAATTAGAAAAGTGCTAATTCTGATGTTGGGAAAAAGATCTCTATATCACACCACTACTATTACTGTAATTGCTACTTCTATTGTTAGTGTTACTTCTTCTGCTACTGCTACTATACTACTACTACTACTACTACTACTACTACTACTACTGCTACTACTACTACTACTACTACCACCATTACAACTAATACCAACATCACCACTACATCACCACCATTTTCACTACTGCTGCTATTGCTACTGCTACTGCTGCTGCTACTACTACTGCTGCTACTGCTACTGCTGATACTACTACTACTGCTACTGCTGCTGTTATTGCTACTGCTACTGCTACTACTATTATTATTATTACTGCTACAATTACTATTACATATAGTTTTTAAAAATGGTTACATTGTTTATTATTAGGCAAATTTGAAATAATAACAAATATATTTATACAAATCATAATGTAATCAGTTAAAGATATATAGATAGTTACATATATGTAATCAAATTGAGATACAATAAGTGAATATAAAACTAATTGCATTTATCATGCTAAAAACAAAAAGAAAAAAAAATAGAAAAAAAAATTGGAAAACCATTTTTTTTTCATAACATTTAAAAGGAAAAGTTATCTATATTTATAATGCTGTGGAATAAATGGTAAGTGATGGCATTAGAGATAGAGGAATAAGACTCCAAGTGGCTGTGTAAATGATCTTCATTTCATCATCAAACTATCACTGATACCTGTTTTTTTTCTGACCATTTAGCTTTAAGTATAGATATAGACATTGACTTCCAATACCATCCAACACTCCAATTTAATAATACTATCAGATTTCTATTAAAAACTTCAATACTAAAAGCATCTACTTTAAGAAAATTAACATTGTCATTAAATGCAATAGATGCTTGGATTGCCTTTATTAACATCATTTTCTTGATTATTAATTTTTATACCAAAAAAATTAAATTTTCTACCTCCCTAGTAAAGGAATTAGATACTATCCACCATAAACTAAAGAGTACTCCCTGTGACAAAAATTCTATTCCCTCAATACTAGCACTTAAACAAACAATATAAAAAAATACAACTTAAATTGGCAGAATATTTATCTATTAAAAAATCAAAAATCTTTTTAACACAACCCTATAATTGGACCAAAGGCTATATAAGATGTGCCTTAGACTACAAAAGCAAAAAAATAATACAATCTTCTCTTATAAAAAAAAAAACTCCCAACTAATAACTGGAGAAAATATGCTTCCACCTATTTTTTTCCACTTCAAAGAGAAATTACAATCAAATAAAAAAATGCCTCTCCTTTCCTATTTAGACAAAGTGATGCCAATCATAGTATCCTAAAGCATGAGAAAATTATTAAATTAAAATCAATGCCAGACAGTACTCATCCTGGATCACATGCCATACAAAAATTTATATTGACATACTTCAGTCATTTCACAATTACAATAATATACAATATTCTAAACCACCTTGACACTCAAATACATATTATTGATGAATTTTACTCAGTATCCATAGTCCCTTTCTCAAACTAACATTATATCCTCTCCTCTAAACAATTATGTCCCATCTCCATGACCCATATACTAATAAAGACAAGTTAATAACTTATAAAAGATAAAATACAACCTATTCTTCTAACATCAATATCACCATTCTAATTTGCTAAGAAAGGATCCTCAACTTCTGAAGCAGTCATGCTATTCAAAACTATAATAGATCATATAAGAATGTCCAGAATGGATGGATCTATTGCAATCCAATTAGACATCTCTGCTACCTTTGACTTGGCACCAATAGACAAACTATTACAGCTTCTAAAAAAGCTCAACATTCCAACCCCTCTTCTTTACAAATTTTTATTACATTAAATGGCAAAAAATCCCTTAGTTTTAACTTTTACAATTCTATACCTCAGGGCTCACCTCTCAGTGTACTACCTTTCATTACATATATTAACCCTCTTGTAATAGACCTCAAAAAAAGATTAAGGGATTCTGAGCAACACCATAAATAAATCCATCACACATATCTGTTACATGGATGAGATTATCATCTTTCTCCTCTCAAAAAAGATATCCCTCAATTATTATTACTACTACTACAACCAACACTAAAACCACCACTACCACCATTACACTACGAGCACCACTACTACTACCACCTTTTCTAATACTTCTACTACCACTACCACTATTACCACCACTATTACTATCACTACTACTACTACTACTGCCACTACTATTACTACAACAACTATTATTATTATTATTATTATTATTACTACTACTACTACTACTACTACTACTACTACTACTACTACTACTACTACTACTACTACTACTACTACTACTACTACTACTACTACTACTACTACTACTACTACTACTACTACTACTACTACTACTACTACTACTACTACTACTACTACTACTACTACTACTACTACTACTACTACTACTACTACTACTATAGTCATTATTGTTAATATGTTATTATTATTAAAAATAATTTCTTTAGTAAGTCAGTTATTAACAGATTGCAAATAGTATATAATCTAACTTTTAATAATATTGATATTTTTTGTGATCAATTTGTTATGAATGTTAGAAAATAACTAAATCTATAATTATTAACATATATGTATATATAATCTTATGTATGTAGTTTGTATTTGCTTATAGTTGTTTTCTTTTAATTATTTTTTTTTTTTTGTTTTGTTTTTGTTTTCTTTATTGTGTATTTCTGTTAAAGTGTAAATGTTGAAATGCACATAATAAATGGATATTGAATTGAATTCTTCTTCTTCTTCTTCTTCTTCTTCTTCTTCTTCTTCTTCTTCTTCTTCTTCTTCTTCTTCTTCTTCTTCTTCTTCTTCTTCTTCTTCTTCTTCTTCTTCTTCTTCTTCTTCTTCTTCTTCTTCTTCTTCTTCTTCTTCTTCTTCTTCTTCTTCTTCTTCTTCTTCTTCTTCTTCTTCTTCTTCTTCTTCTTCTTCTTCTTCTTCTTCTTCTTCTTCTTCTTCTTCTTCTTCTTCTTCTTCTTCTTCTTCTTCTTCTTCTTCTTCTTCTTCTTCTTCTTCTTCTTCTTCTTCTTCTTCTTCTTCTTCTTCTTCTTCTTCTTCTTCTTCTTCTTCTTCTTCTTCTTCTTCTTCTTCTTCTTCTTCTTCTTCTTCTTCTCCTTCTCCTTCTTCTTCTTCTTCTTCTTCTTCTTCTTCTTCTTCTTCTCCTTCTTCTCCTTCTTCTCCTCCTTCTTCTTCTTCTCCTTCTTCCTTCTTCTTCTTCTTCTTCTTCTTCTTCTTCTTCTTCTTCTTCTTCTTCTTCTTCTTCTTCTTCTTCTTCTTCTTCTTCTTCTTCTTCTTCTTCTTCTTCTTCTTCTTCTTCTTCTTCTCCCTCCTCCTCCTCCTCCCCCTCCTCCTCCTCCCCCTCCTCCTCCTCCCCCTCCTCTCTTCTTCTTCTTCTTCTCCTTCTCCTTCTTCTTCTTCTTCTTCTTCTTCTTCTCCCCCCCCTCCTCCTCCTTCTTCTTCTTCTCCTCCTCCTCCTTCTTCTTCTCCTCCTCCTCCTCCTTCTTCTTCTTCTCCTCCTCCTCCTTTTCCTCCCCCCCCCCCCTCCTCCTTTTCCTCCCCCCCCCCCCCCTCCTCCTCCTTCCCCCCCCCCCCCCCCTTCTTCTTCTTCTTCTTCTTTTACAGTAACATAAATTAATGTAAGTCTATATAACATAAAAGCAAAATTTTAAAAAATTATAATACTGTATTTATTGATAATAAATTGAGGGAACACATTTACATTCATATTTACTATATATATGCTCATTCATTCATTCATTCATTCATTCATTCATTCATTCATTCATTCATTTTCACTCAAAAATAAAAACTTACTGTACTGTATCTTTACTTTTTTTAAACAAATAGGGAAATGAAAGGCTGTTATCACAATTAAATATGTTTCAGATGATATTCTTGTTCTTCAATATTTTACCCCCAGCTATACTACTCAAGAGTTCATGAGATGTTCAAAGACCAGAAATGATAGAATTGGAATTGAACTGGGGTCCTTACACTCCAGACTCTGATATTTTATACTACTCTACTAAACCAAATAGAGCACACCAAACTATCATAACTTGAAAAGAAAGCATAAATTTGCTAATCAAATATTTAAATACACAATTCCACAAACTTCATTCTTCTAAGAGTAGTAAATAAATATACAATCCAATATATATATGATATAATATGTTAAAAAATGAGTGGCAATACGTATAGAGAGTTTTGCCTGTTTTAATAACAGTTATAAGCAGGCATAAGAAATGGTGATCATGTGATGTTTATATATAATATGTTATATGAGTAATCTATATATAATAATTAAATAGTGCATTTTATTTGTTATAAAATATAAACATAATTTCCTGTAAATGGCCTTTAAAAACACTGTAAACATTTGCCGTTCATTATTTAATTCATCTAATGAGTGTTAATCTCAATTTTAATGCTCTTCTAAAGAGATGGAGCAGCCTTTCCTTCCCATTAGCTGGTTTAAGAATGCTTTACTTTTTATATACAAATATATACAATAATTGAAATTGAAGTAACTACTTTCCACTGATCACCATTTTATATGCTTACACATGCTGTTAATAAGAGTACCATACTTTCCATACAGTAGTGCCACAAGTGCAAGCCTTCATAATCAATGCATGAAGGAATGTTTGTGCATAAAACCCCTATCTAGTGCATACTCATCCAACATCTCCAGACTAGTTTCTAGCTTATAGCTTTCATCAGTGATGAGTATTGGATTTGAGAGCAGTGCATCTAGATTTTAGGACCCTCTGGTTGCATTAGATCCAAGATCTAGGTGGTGCTCTCAAATCCTAGGCTCCTCACTAATGAGAGCCACAAGCTAGAAACTAGTCTGGGGATGTTGGATGAGTAGGCACTGGATAGGAATTTTATGCACAAATTTTCCTGCATCCATTGATTATGAAAGCTTGCATTTGGTGGCACTTTTGTATGGAGAGTTTGGTACTCATATTAACAGCATGTGAAAATATATGAAATGTTGATCATGTGATGTTTTGCTGTTTTTAGACCTATCCTGCCCATAGGATTATGGTGACTGTGATTTTTGAAAAACCAAAGGCACCAAAATGTATAGATGCTGAACTGAGTTCAGATCTATATGACTATACAAACAAATGAGTTTGTGTTGGAAACATTATGGTGTTTTCATCTTGAGTACTTAGTTTTATAGTTAACAATATAAGTAAAAGGTTACTGCTGTAGGGTTCCATTAGATCCTAAGATCTAGGTGCAGTGTTTTCAAATCCCAGGCTCCTCACTGATGAAAGCTACAGGCTAGAAAGTAGTCTGGGGATGTTGGATGAGTGGACACTGGATAGGAATTTTATGCACAAATTTGCCTGTATCCATTGATTATGCACTTATGAAACTATTATATGAACAGTTTGGTTACTTTTCACTAATTTATGTGGCATCAAAACAATGAAAGAAAGAATGATACCACTCTCTAAGCTCTTTTTTTATAATTTTAGTTTTTGATGTAGTTTTGAAATTATAGAATAAAATTTGTCTTGTTTTAATTTGTGCATAGACTAAATAGTCTGAAATTATCATTAATATATATAGAAGATAAAGAATGGGTCTTACTTTTATCAGTCTCTGAAATAATATACTGCTACTGCTACTGCTGCTGCTGCTGCTGCTGCTACTACTACTACTACTACTACTACTACTACTACTACTACTACTACTACTACTACTACTACTACTACTACTACTACTACTACTACTACTACTACTACTACTACTACTACTACTACTACTACTACTACTACTACTACTACTACTACTAATAATAATAATAATAATAATAATAATAATAATAATAATAATAATAATAATAATAATAATAATAATAATAATAATAATAATAATAATAATAATAATAATAATAATAATAATAATAATAATAATAATAATAATAATAATAATAATAATAATATCATTAGAAAAGTATCAACTTAAAATAGTATGACAAAGGTTGTCTATTCTAGTGCAATCTGCCATAAACTTGAGTAAACTGTGATATGTATACATATATTATTTCTTGTTATTTTTATACTACATTTGATTTATTATTGTATCATGCCAATAAATCAACCTCAATTTGTGTTATTCACATTAATGATAATTCTGAGGATAATGTTTTCCACTTTTATAAATCATTTTTATCTTCCGATACATAATCAATTGTGTTTTTCTGAAGGTTTGTGATGATGGTGTTCTAGCTGTATTTTTATATTGGACTATTTCCATCATCTAATATGTGTGTTGAATGTCTTTAGAAAAGTTTAATTTTTAGTTAAATATTCCAAATGCATTCAACTGTTAGTAATATCACAGCAAACAGGTTAGTATATGCACCAACTGTTAGTAATATCACAGCAAACAAATGTTAATAATATCACAGCAAACAGGTTAGTATATGCACTAACTGTTAGTAATATCACAGCAAACAGGTTAGTATATGCACAATGTTTCGAGAGGTATTTTTCTCTCCTCTTCTTCAGGTGTTGCTGGCCTGACCAGTGACAGTACTAGCATGGGATTCGAACCTGGGTCCTTAGATTCTTGATTATTGAAATTTAAGGTAACACTCTAACCAACTGAGCCATCCTGCCAAAGGCAACAGTATGTAGTAATTTCATATACTTATCTATGAGGTTCCTCCTGATTTCTCCACTTTTTCCTCAGAGCAAAGTTGATTAGTGGTTTCCATACATTATGTATAGTCACACTAGGTTGGCTTATGGGATTTTTTGCCATTGTCATGTGAGCAGCTTCTTTAAATTTTCTTCTTTGTACCTTTTCTTCTTTATCCAATATTTTTGTATTTTCCCAATTGAACGTATGTTCATTGGTCCATACATGGTCTGCTACCTTAGACACATCTGTTTTCTCTCTTCTAATCATCAGTTTATGTTCTTGCAAGCGCTTTTGAATGGGACGGCTGGTCTCACCAATATATGTTCTTCCACATTTCACATGGTATTTCATAGATGCAGTTTTTTCTTTGCAGCATTTCAAGTTTAGGCTTTGTAGATGTTAGAATTCCTCGTAGTGTGGTATGGCTCTGAAAAGCTGTTCTGATGTTATACTGATTGCAGATTTTCCTTAATTTGTCTGCTATTTTTGGAATGTATGGTTATCCATCAGCTGTTATTAAGAAAACATTAAACAGACAACAAAAAGAACCATCAAGAGAAAAGACAATTATTGGTACTGTAGTGTATCCATACATTCCAAAAATAGCAGACAAATTAAGGAAAATCTGCAATCAGTATAACATCAGAACAGCTTTTCAGAGCCATACCACACTATGAGGAATTCTAACATCTACAAAGCCTAAACTTGAAATGCTGCAAAGAAAAAACTGCATCTATGAAATACCATGTGAATGTGGAAGAACATATATTGGTGAGACCAGCCATCCCATTCAAAAGCGCTTGCAAGAACATAAACTGATGATTAGAAGAGAGAAAACAGATGTGTCTAAGGTAGCAGACCATCGGAAAATACAAAAATATTGGATAAAGAAGAAAAGGTACAAAGAAGAAAATTTAAAGAAGCTGCTCACATGACAATGGCAAAAAAATCCCATAAGCCAACCTAGTGTGACTATACATAATGTATGGAAATCACTAATCAACTTTGCTCTGAGGAAAAAGTGGAGAAATCAGGAGGAACCTCATAGATAAGTATATGAAATTACTACATACTGTTGCCTTTGGCAGGATGGCTGTTGGTTAGAGCGTTACCTTAAATTTCAATAATCAAGAATCTAAGGACCCAGGTTCGAATCCCATGCTAGTACTGTCACTGGTCAGGCCAGCAACACCTGAAGAAGAGGGGAGAAAAATACCTCTCGAAACGTTCTGCGTATACTAACCTGTTTGCTGTGATATTATTAACATTTGTTTGCTGTGATATTACTAACAGTTGGTGCATATACTAACCTGTTTGCTGTGATATTACTAACAGTTGAATGCATTTGGAATATTTAACTAAAAATTAAACTTTTCTAAAGACATTCAACACACATATTAGATGATGGAAATAGTCCAATATAAAAATACAGATAAAAGTATTGTGTATTACATATTTTATCTCAACCATGAAAACTCCTTGTCATATAATTTATTTAAATTCCTAATTTTCAATCCATATGTCTCAAACATCTTTTTCAAAGGCATTCATTTTCTTCACCTCATAAATTTTGTTAGCAAAACTATTATATTATCTACAATAAATACATTAAAATTGGTCCTTCTAAACTCATTTATATCCTTGAAAAAGTACTCCCAGATATCTCTTTTTTTCACCCTCCCCATTTCTAGTTATACTACTACACTATACATCTATATTTAAATCAATTTTATTCTAACCCATGAATGTTTGTTCAATTTTCTAAGACGTTCTCCTTAAAAATAATCCCCTATATCTTTCATCTTTTATCTTTATCATATCTATCTAAATCCTTTTATTCACACTTTTGATGACAAAATTTTTTTCAAATATGTTTTACATAACTGTTAAAAAAAATTCAGTTTCTCTTTATCCATCAAATATGACTACCAAAGTTGAATTTCTCTTCTATAAAAATTTCCTCCAATCCTCTTTACTTATTTATATCTCTATTTCTTTGTATATTTATAAGACCTCGATTTATATTAACATTTTTTGCTCTTCTTTCATACATTGTTTTTTTATAACTATTACTAGGCATCCTAGATAAAAACTGCTAACCTTACATTCTCTAATATTTAATCATCAGCCACATTATCTTTCATTTTATTACATTCCTATATATATATTCTAACCTCCCCCCGTGCATTCTCACCCCAAAATATACTGTTTATTACGAATATTACGGGTTCTAGCTCAGTTAACAAATAAATAAATGAAATATTCAGCATTAATTAAAATGATTACTAGCTCTAATTTTAAAATACAAATACGGTTCAATTTTAAAATGAATTAACAAATATTTACTATTTTCATGAGACATGGAGTGACAATACAGGGAACGAGATAGACTACATTGAGCCATTATCCACACGATACTACCTCAATGGCATAAGAACACTATCCCCCCTTTTTACTATACCAAATAACTAACTCATAGTATTCTTACGACTTTCTGAGCTCTATTCACTACGATTAAAATAATAATCATATCTTAATCTTCTTTATAACAAGAATCTAGCTCAATTAAATAAAATGAAGTAAAATAAAATAAAATCTCAGGTTCATAAATTGTATTCTAACTGATTTAAAATTACGGTAGTAAAATATGAAAAGGGAATTTTATGTCATAATCTACTACACAGCAACTAATAATAATAAAAATAATAATAACAATAATAATATAATATAATCTTATTTCTTCCTAAATGAAATAAATAAATACGTACGTGGTAGTATTTTAATAATCTGACAACAGAATACGTGTGGCAACATTAGCATATAATTTAATGTAATATTGTGGCAACCGACTTATGACCAATAAATAATATAAAATTATGATCTTTTAATTTTAACATACCAATAAATTCTCAAAATTCTTATAACACTTTTATGTTTACCTTTTGTGCAAAATTTATATGTCTGTTTCAATTATAAATGTATCGTGATTTCATGCATCCATGTGGAGAAATAACAACTCGGACACAAAACTTTAAAACAAATTTAAAACAAAGTTTATTAACAACATAAATAAATTAACAATATTTTTACACTATATACATTGGATATCCCTTACTTTCATATCTCAACTTAGTTTATTAGTTTATAAAATGAAATCAAAATATTATTTACTTTTCCTAGTTAAATCTTATTTTTTTTTAACACTTAAGAAAATACAGTATTATTACTTGATTTATTATTATGGTTAGCTTATTACAAAATGCATTTCTTATATGATTATCACAAACACTTTTCATCCCTAATATTATTAAAATTACATTTTTTTACAAAATTTTACATTCGTAATAAAATTCTACAAAATAACAAAATTTAGTTTCATATTGGTTGTATGGAATCTTACAAAGTCAAAACACTATTCTACATTCGGTATTAGGTTTTTATTATTCATTATCCGATGTTTATTAATCCTAATATTCTCATTCAAGCCTTACTTCGGATGATATAATTATAACTATTAATATACCATGCACAAGTATATGTTTATTATACCTTATTGAATTTTCTCTTGATAAATATGCAATACTCATTCCCTCCAACATTAATATTTAAAAAAAACATTCAAATTTTATTATCACTTTTAAAATACTTGGTTTAGATTTCTTTTCAAAATCTTATATTCATTTCTGAATTAATTTTACAATGTATTATATGATTCTTTCTCTCTTTATGATATTTTGGACTTTCAATTTTAAAGTTACACAATTCTATACATTCAAGCAAATAAACTATTCTTACATAAACGATAACATATCTTCAGTTCTATTTTATTCATTATTTCTTTGAAAATATCTTTCTGACCGATGCAGATTCACGAAATAAGGATAGCGAAGATAGATGCATAGGATCAAAATACAACTAGAATATTACTCGTCATATACCTTGACAATCATGGCACAGTGAATTAAAAGACACTATAGAGGAGTGACCTTTACCTGTCTACCAACCTCTATCATAGGAACGATGCTAAAGCTATTTCTTCAGCTTTATTATAACATCAAAAGTTTAAAGATATGCAAAAACACTGTCCAAACTATATGTGTTCAGTTATAGGGCCTAGTTAACTATACTGAAATCACACAAAACTAAATATGATCCAAATCCTTTATTTTTCCTATTTCTTAAAAAAAAACATCATCTTGGTTTCCTCTCCACTAGTACTTCCAAGTCACTATCCGATCTTATTTCTCAAGATTTTTTCTATACTGTACATCGACAAATACATATCTGCATTACTAACAATAATAAAATTCATTTATTTTAAAACTATTCCACTGTTCTATAAGACAGCTTGCTTACTACTTTCCTCCGTATATTTAGTCATACAAACTACTTAAATATCTGAATACTTTATCACATGAAAGTTCAAAAGAATCACACAATTGTTATGTTAAATTATATGATTAATATACTTTAAAAAATTGTCGTATGCATAATCCGAATTACTCCTATCTCATAATATGTTAAAAATGTTGTATAAAATGTGTACATATAATTTAAACTTTCACACTTCATTCTTAGGTCAATAGATGATCTAAAAAAAATACATTATGCATTATAAATAACTATTAAAATTACCAAACGACCTTTATCTCCTCGATCGCGTTCCGTAGGCTTCACCATCCATTTGATCCTTGTAGATATAAGATTCACATCCATACACTTTATTTTAAACACTATTTCTATAATTTTATCAAGCTATTATATTTAAATTTTAATATTACTAAATTTATGTTTTATGTTTTCCCTAATCTCACATAACATTTTATATTTTAAAATAAATTAGTAAAAAATATTCCAAACTATATTTACTGTACTTCTTCATCAAATTTCCTTGAAAACCGTTCATACTAAAGCTAAAAAAAAATGTTTATTATTTCTTCTTCAGTCACTTAATGTTCTTCTCCCTGCTTGTTCAATTTTAAGGTAAAACAATTATTGCTCTGTTTAATAAATATTCATAGATGACAATCCTTGGTTTTTTATAATATTTAATACAATTATTAATTATGATATCAATTAATCCCGTAAAGAAAACTTCTACATATTCTCTTCTAATATTTCTTGCTAATATTTTCTCCCGCGCGACTTTTACGATGCATCTTCTAGGTACTTTGATTTAAATATTCAATAAAATTTTTCTGTTTCCATGGATCCATTTTCATTAAGTAAATTAGATTTCTATTTTCCAAATCTCTATCTTTATTAAGCATTTCTCTAATGAACACTTTATAATATTTTTAATTCTTCTTAGATAAAGTTTTTTCTGTTCCTTTTTTTTTTAAAAAATAATGACTCTTTCATATCATTATTCGGTAATTTTTCCTTTCTTTTAAAGTTCTGGTAACTATATACTTTGTAATGTTTCCTTTAAAAAGACAAACATTCTTTCTCCATTATAACTTTTACATAATTTTTTCTTTATGATATACGCATCTTAATTTTTCCATAGAGAAGAATAAAAAAAAAACTTCGGAGTAGCCTTTTAAAATTGTGCGTCATAATTTTTCCTGACGACAAATAACTTTTCTTTTAAGTTTTCTGTATAATGTCCATATTATATTTATCTGAGTTCTAATGATTTTCTGGTTGAGCACAAATAAACTGTATTCAAGGCACTTTACAATTATTTTTACTTTATCAATATTTTTAGGTATTTTTTTCTGTAGTATTTCCATTTTACTGTAAGGTTTCGGCTAAACTTGAATAAAAATCCTGGTAAGAAATCTTTTAAATTAGCCCTCCATTTAAAGGCAGTTCAAAATATTATATGTTAAAACAAAACTTTTAAAATAAATACAAAATTTTTAAAAATTATAACACTTTTCTAGCTTACGATCTTATACAGCTAAAAAAATATGTTACTCCTTCCTTTACTTACACATTACTTCTCCCGCTCCGTCTAATTCTTATATTTCGTCTGCTAAAATACCTCCATTGATTGGTTAATTACTTTTTAGCGCGAACAAATTTACACTTTTTTAGTTTTATAACAGACTAGACTTTTTTAAAATAAAGAATTTATGACGTCATGTTTTAAAATATTACTTAGAATAGTATTTTTAAACTCAATTATAGTTTTATCAAAGTCATTTATTTTTTAAAACAATTATTAAAATAATATTTAATATCTATTTTAATATTAATATTTAATTTATCTTGTTTTTATTTAAATAAAATATTTAATTTTTTTATTAACTGTATTCAACTTTTAAACACTACTTAAATATTACATCATTTAAACATTTAAAATAACTATTTAATATTTCAACATTCATTTCAACGATAGATAGCAATTACATTTAGTTCCATAATTCACAAACTTTATTATTATATTCTAACAAGCGTGTGTGTGAAGGTATATAATATACAGTCACATGATTACTAACTTTATCAGATGATTTTTTAATTTACGTCTCGGTCTAAATTACCAAAACTGATATATTTTATAAAATTTTGAAAAATAATTTTAAATATGTAGAACTAAATATAATTCTCACCATCCCAAAGTTTATTTTAAAATATATTAGATTAAATTTGAATATTAATTATAATTATAATATTACATATAGCGTTTTTTTTAATTCATTAGTTTTAAAACATTACAATTGAATTGTTAATATACTTTTAACTATTTATAGCTGTATTATTTTATATGGCCAGCTTTTACAACCATAAGCAAGGATATAATTAAGCTTTATTTAACTGTTTTCTTTTAAAATAATCCATTACACTTTTACATACCAGGTAATTTTCAGCCTTAAATTGTACTATAAAATCTAATCGATCATACAATTATCAATATATTACACAAACGTATTTTAAAATTTTAAATTTTTTTTAGCAATTGACCATTCTACCCTATTATGACCTATAGATAAGGGCACAATATATATATATATATATATATATATATACATCCAACACTGCATACTTACTCTTTTTTTGTAATATTGTGCTCAATTTGTTTAATTTAATGAATAGTCAAATTTATTATGAATTAACTCACCTAATATATTACCGCCCTCTTCTAATAAATATAAATCTATTTCTAGTGAACACCTTTAAAAAATTAACATCACTCTTCTCTCACAAACATTTTAGTCTTAGATGAATTCCACAAATCTTAATTAAATTCATTTAACGATAAATCTTCGTAATAATCCAAACCATCTCTACAGGCTTATTTCTTTTCATCAAACTCATAGTCTCAAAATGCCTTATTGTTTCTTCAATACTCCTATTTTCCACATTATTTGTCTCCTCCAGCTTTACAACATAATATATTAATATTTAAATATCCCATCATCTGATAGACATGAGCTTGTATCTCTATTTTTTCTAGATAACATATTCCCACATTGAATTCCCAATAATACAATATCTGTTTTGAATTTACACACATATCCTTCCTTACTCTCAGTAGCCATACCCCTATATGCTCATCTCTTTCAAATATGTTGTCTTTTATTAAAAAAAAAAAACAACAAGAAATATTTCAATGGGAAATCATTTTAAATATGATGTGATGTGATGAACTGTAACTTCTCCTTGTATGGAGTCAGGAATCTCTCAGCAACTATGCCCAGAGAAACCTGTTAGCCACTTTGCTTTCCCTTTCCATTCCCCACCCTAAGTTTTCCCATATTATTTTTTATCCTGCTTCATCCCATTTCCACAACATAATCTTTGTCAACACCATGACCTTTATATCTAAATCCTCCTTTTCTTTTCCCATACCTGGCATAAAAACCAATAAACCACTTTCTGTATAATCACTTTGTTTATGTTTATTCTTCCTCAATTTTATTATTTGTACCCTTTCTGCTTTCAGGCATTTACATTCAATTAACAGATGCCTAATATTTGCTATGCCTTCCTTATACAACTTGCAGACTAAATCACCCACATTTTTCCATTTTGTGTATATTACCTTGTTGCTAAATATCCCATTCGATCCTTATTTTCCTTGCTAATTATCATAAATTAAATCGCACCCAATATTTTGTTTACTTCTATAAATATTTAAACTCTTTTTACTCTCCATATTAATTTTTCTATCTCTCCAACTCCCTATTCTTTATTAATGCATCTATTCTTCTATTTCATTCCTTAACACTATAACACTCAACAATTCTCCTAACGCAATCATCCCACCTTTTGTATAAGTATACTGAGATTTATAATATTGATAATACCTAATGCCTAATGAACGTTTTGTTAACTGATATTTGAATTTTTAGCATGATTTAAAATCCTTATTCCTGTACATTTACATATGTCTACCTATCTAATGCACAAGTTTTTTTAAAAATTAAAATAACTATTGATTATTATTTCTTCATAAAGTCAGAACAATTTATATATATATTCAAAAACATATTTGTCTAAAAATTATTGCACTGCTGCAAAAGAAGCTTGCTATTAAAAGAACAAAAATGCTTTGATTCCTCTTAGAATCGTAAAAGAAATCAAGCGCAGTAATTTTCGATTCTGTACATAGTTATCATTTGAAGATGTTTACGTAATAATACCTTGGAAAAGCAGCTCACACACAAGCATAAGACAAACTCATTTAGCTCTGTGATTAAGACAAAACACTCATAGTGGAATTTTTATGAAGAGAGTGGGAGTAAAGATGTATTAGTGCTGAATCTTCTTAATAATAATAAAGAAACAAAAATAAATGATAAATCCTTTTTGGACTTTTAAATGATAGTTAATATTTGAATGAAACATTGGTTGATTTATCAATCATAATATCGGATGGTGATCAAAAGTAAAGAATGATAAAAATCCTCTGGTTAGGGGCCTAGATTGCCATTTTATGATGATCTTATATAGCTATTAACAATTGAAGTTCACCTTCAAATGAAGTAAGATTTTTAAATTGGAAGAGATGACTTTGTACAGTTAAACAAAAAAAAAAGTGAAAAGATAATTGATTTGAAAAGAATATGTACATTATTATATAGATACCTACTGGAAGCATAAGTGCAAAGGGGTTTTCTATAAATTTAATTATTGAAATAATTGTAAAGATTAGTGTACATCAAACAACTGATATGAATTATGCATCTTAATGAAAGATACAAATGCAGATATTTAAGATTAAAGATTAGTGTATATCAAACAACTGATGTGAATTATGCATCTTAATGAAAAATACAAATGCAGATATTTGAGATTAATGACTAAACAAATTCACATTGTAAAAAAGATGTCAAGGATTTTTTGATCACTTTTGATCATATTGAACATTTTAAAATTACTATGGTGATTTATGCAAGAAAATTGTTTATCTGAAAGTTTATGATGGTGATATTTTAACTGCAATTATGTAATGGATTATTACCATCATCTAAAATGTAATTGTTAAAAGTATTTAGCAAAATTCAAATCTTATTTAAACTTATCAAAATATTCATATGTTAACAATAGTACCCTTATATAACACAATGACAAATAATGCCATAATTGTGCCATCATATGATAATTCATAATGTTTAGAAAGCACTCATCAAATTTTGCCTTCAAACAAATTGAAGAAATCAGGAGAATCTTTATAGATAAGTGTATAAAATTTCTACTGACTGTAGTCTTTGATAGAATAGCCTGGTTGGTTGGAGTCTCAAAGTAATATTCACAAATCTACAGATCCAAAGAGCAATTTCTGTATTGGTATTGTCATTGGTCAGGCCAGAAAGGATCTGGAAAAAAGAGAATATTACCACTTGAAATATTTTGTTATATATTAGTGGGTTATATATTAAACTGTGAGCTATTATTAGTTGTTGAACGCATTTAAAAAGTTTAAATAAGTACTTTTTGATTTTTTTTAAAAAAATCAACAATTCAACAATTAAATTATATATATATAGAGAGAGGGGGGGAGAGAGAGAGAAAGAGAGAGGGGGGGATTTGAACCCAGACTTTCAAACTCACTTTAGTCATCCACTTCATTTTATATAACTGATACACATGATCACATACATGGAAAAAAGATAAATGATTTCCAACACACGAATTTCATGCTGAACCAGCACTCATCATTTGGTCTTGATTATCATCTCTCACACATATAATCAGTGCTCGGTTTATATTAAGATAGAAAATCTTCAAACTTTAATAGACATGTTCCAATTTTCTCCACTTTTCAACTCTTCAACCATCCACTGAAAATCTTTAATTACTGTATTATATATTAAGCCTGTTTTCTGCCCATCCCTCCTCTGAGTATTTAAATGGGCTAAAAGTTCTACATATGAGGAATAAGATTGATTTATGGTCAACATAGGTATTAAAACAACAAAAATTGTCAAACAAAGGCTTTGAACATGCCATCATCAGATTTTTCAATGATATGGATGGCTGAAGAGTTGGAGAATAGAAAAGATTGGAGCCTGACCATTAAAGTTTGAAGATTTGTTATCTTAATATAAACCAAGCACTGATTATATAAATATGTAAGATGATGATCCAGACCACCTGATGAGTGCTGGTTTAACATGAAATATGTATACTGGAGATTATTTATGTTTTTCATATATATGTGGTCGTATGTATTGGTTGTATAAGATGGAGTGGATAACTAAAGATAGCTTGAAAATCTGGGGTTAAATCCCTTCTAATTACATCTAGCTTCAAATATAAATACTATACATATATTTAATTATTTATATGCAATAATATTATAAATCGATGTTAATATTTCTTCAAAGCAATATACAAAATCTTGTAATTAAATATTAGTAAATACAGTAATCAAAAATTTTTGAAAAGTGCAAAAAAATATAACTGTCACTTAGGAACACTTTAGACTATCCTCGTAGTCTTTGTCAACTAATACTTTGAAAGGTTAACCTTCCCATAATTCCATGATATTAACATTTGCTGCCTGCCTATTGATTAAGGTCTGCTTGTATTTATATATTAGCATAGCTTTCTTTATTTTCCTTTTATTGTTATTTCTTTTAATTTGCAATATTTTTATATTATTATAATTGAAATTAAAACCATATATACATGATTTATTATGGTCGTAAAAAACCAATAGCAAAAAGAGGTTATATTTCATATAAATCAAGAGTACCAATGTCACATAAAATGGCAGGTTTGAAGACCTTCTTATTTAGAAATGATCATCTTTGTAAATGTTGGTTATAATTACAATCATATTTATAATACTATTAAAAATTTTAATATGAAATATAAAACTAAAAAAATATTAATTATAAGGTTGATTTTTCTACTAATAAAAAAATTTGGATATGAATACCGTATATTTCAAATCAACAAGCAAATTTCATAAGCATAATTTATAAAGGTATATGTGATATAGCATTTTTTGTGTCTCCTACATTAAATAAATTAATTAATAACTCTAAAGATAAAACCTCATTTATAAATAAAAATTGCATCATTTATAAATGGATATGTAGGTATTGTAGTGGATTTATAGGGGAATTGAGATGAACATTGGAGAAAAGAACTGAAGAGCCCTTGCTGTTATTAAAAAAGTTTCAAAATATGAAACAAAGTTGCAAAGGTAATAATAACGTATCAGCTTCCATTTTTATGACCATAATAAATCATGTATATATGGTTTTAATTTCAATTATAATAATGTAAAAATATTGTAAATTGGAAGAGATAATAATAAAAGGAAAATAAAGGAAGCTATGCTAATATATAAATACAAACATCACTTAAATCAGTAGACAGGCAGAAACCTAAGATCAGGAAATTATGGGACTGTTAACCTTTCAAAATATTAGTTGACAAAGACCATGAGGATAGTTGAAAGCGCTCCTTACTAATATTTAATTATAAAATTATATATATATATATATAAGCTGTTTGTAAACTCATATGTTTTCAGGGGTAGTTCTTTTGCTTGAATTTAGAAGCATTTAAATTGTACCTTAACTAATTAATGTATATTAGATTGTTGTCTCAAATATTTGCATTTCCAATCTAATCTGTGGCTTACATCTTTCATCAGAGTGGACTTTGAAACTGAAATTAGTGCATTGTATATCTTGTGGGCACTTTTATTTTTTATATTGTCAAGCTAGTGGCTGAAAATTAAAGACTTTAAAGGGTTTAAAGCCAGCCAATTTTATTGTATAATTACATAGACTTGATACAGGGCAAGTGTGAAATATTTTGGTTTATTCATTAATATTCAATAATTGTAAGGTTTTAACACAGTGGTATGTTGGAAGACTTAAGGGATAAGATTTTCTGGATCAATTCCCAATTAATCACTTTTATATCTCAGGAGTTTCATAATCTTTCTAGTTTGTAGCCATTCTCTTCTTTTCTAATGTAATTTTTTTATTAAAAGATTTCTTTTTTTTCTTTTTATGCTTACAAAAACGGTATAATAACATTAAGTAGTAGTAGTAGTAGTAGTAGTAGTAGTAGTAGTAGTAGTAGTAGTAGTAGTAGTAGTAGTAGTAGTAGTAGTAGTAGTAGTAGTAGTAGTAGTAGTAGTAGTATTTCACAATATATTTATAAGGAACATTGGATTTAATGTTAATGACCTATCAAGAAAAACTGAGGAAATTCATTATGGACTGGATTATAATTGATGATAATGAAAAACTTTTTATTTCTATTTAATTACCTTTTTTATTATATATTAATGTTTTTTTATTTTATTTTATTTGCACATGTACTTTTGTTAAGGTCCATGTGTGATTTTTTATCACAAGAAGATTATATGGTTATTAAATTAAATTAAATTATTATTATTATTATTATTATTATTATTATTATTATTATTATTATTATTATTATTATTATTATTATTATTATTATTATTATTATTATTATTATTATTATTATTATTATTATTATTATTATTATTATTATTATTATTATTATTATTATTATTATTATTATTATTATTATTATTATTATAATATAAACTTCTATTCCACAATACCTTCTTGAAATATGAATGAATATATTTAAAAAAAGAACTCCCCCACCAATGCATTTCTGGCTAAACCAGTTCTCTTCAGTTGATGCAGCTCATAATTAAAAATGATTAATAATTATCATTAGACTAGTTAATTAAAGTGGATGGTGTCAAAAGGGAACTTACAGGCAGTTGGATACTCATGATAGTAGCAGATTTCTTTTTTGTAACTACTCTATTTTATATTTTATTTTTAATTTCTTAATTTTTATAATTTTTTACATTTTTAGTAATATTTTAATACTTATTTTGCTGTTTTCAGTTTATATATTAGATTTTTACTCCTTCCTATTAGTATTCATTCCTTTATTTACTAATTTGCATACTCTTAAGTGTTTTTGTAGTGCAAACATTTTACATGTACAGCATGTCCTGATGAAAAGACTATTGCAGTCTCTTTCTTCAGGTTGTTTGCATTGCTATCTGTGAATCAGTACATGTATTATGTAATGATGTATTTACAACAAAACTTTTAAGGTGTGTGCCTGCATCATGAGTTATGACATAAAATGTAAAAAAGTGTTTCATATCTTAGTCCATGATAATAAAAAAAACCCATTCACATTAAGTTTTGTTTTAAATTGGGCAAAACCACTACTGAAAATGACTGAAATGATTCAAACTATTTATGGCAGTAACTCCATGAGTTACAGAAATATTTTCAAGTGATTTCCAATACTTTGTGATAGCAGGAAGAGCATTGAAGATAATCTATGAAGGTACAAAACACCCTATTATATTTCATGTCATAATTCATGATACAAATACCCTAATACTTAAAATTTTTATGATGAATAGCTAAAAGTGTGTTTCTAGATAACACATGCATTGATTGAAAAATAACACTGCTGACCATTTGGAAAGAACCAGTTATCTATTTCATATTTCTTTCAATATATGAGATATTCTTTTGTGTAATAATAAAAATGTATCTATATAAAAACTATTTTTAAAAAATATATTAATAAGCATAAAAAAGTATGAAAAGTTAATATTTAATATAAATTATAAATTTTCACCTAAGTTATTAGACATAATGGTATTGGTTCTCTGAACTCAAGTGAACTATTGTTTGTGAATTTTTGCACAATATACAGCAATGCTGGCTAGTGGTTAGCATAGCTGCCTTCCAAGCAGGTGGCCTGGGTTCAGGTTCACTTCCCGGTCAATGCATTTGACATATGAGAAAGAAAAAAATTAAAATAATTGAATGGTTTATTGTATAGGAATTCACAAGAAGTCATGCACTAGAAATGATGGAGCTAGATCCTGACCCATGGATTTTGAGCTCTAAAGCTGCACTAAACCATGCATAGCAATACATAGATTGGCCAGTACTTTTTAATTTTATTTTTTCACTTCTCAAATACATTCATTGGCAAACCAGTTTTATCAAATACAAATAAAACTCTCAAATGAATGAAAACAGTAATGACAGACAAAAAGAGTTCTACAAAAAATAAGTAACTTTTTATTATGTTTATTCTAAACAACACTATAGAATTTCAACACCCATTAGTGATGTCATGCAGAGGCAAAGCTCTCCATACAGTATTGCCACTCAGTGCAAGCCAGAGTAGTCAATAGATGCAGGAGGATTTGTAAGATCCCTACCTAGTGCCTACCCATCCAATATACCCAGACTAGTTTCTAGCTTGTGGCTTTCATCAGTGAGGAGCCTTGTATCTGAGAGCTGCACAAGCTAGAAATTAGTCTGGGAATATTGGATGAGTAGGCACTAGAATATATATATATATATAATGAAAAGAGCTATCACTTAAATAGCCATTATCTTTGAGTATTACTAGAATATATATATATATATAATGAAAAGAGCTATCACTTAAATAGCCATTATAATGATAAACAGAAAAGAGAAGACAGTTCAAAGTAGAGAACAAAAGACCAGTTTAGAATTAAACAAAAATATAAATAAAACTTCGATCATATTATACGAATCTTAATTTAAAATAAAATAAAAATAAAAGAGAGAAAAAATGAAATTATAATGATAGTTTAAGAATTTTAATTAGATATTGAAAGAAGTCTAATAAAAGTAATCACTGGCCACATAAAGCCAGTAAAAATTGCATATCTTCTCATGAAAACTACAAAATGAAAACATAAAAAAAACAAAAAAGTATAAAGAAAAAGGTAAAAATAATAATTTAAAAAGGAAAGGAAAAGGGGAAATTGTTTGAAAATATAAAATTATTTTATATAATTATTTTTTAATTAAAAAATAATTTTTTAAATTTTCAAACAAAAAAAAAAAAAAAAAATTTAGAGATGTAAGGTGTTTTTTTATAAAAACAAAAAACCCCCCCCAAGGTTAGAAAAGGGTTTTGAATAAAAAAAGAATAATTAAAAATTAGAGAAATGAGTTGAATGGGTGATGATCATCAAAACAATGATTGGTCAAGAGTATATAAGCTAATAATTTTTTTATTAGTTCAGTTATTCATAGTTATTTATGATTGAAATTATTCATAGTTGTCCAGAGTTATTCAAGTTATAAAATTCTGCTGCTCTGACAATTTTGTGGTAGTATTGCCGAGTTTTGCAGTATTCATCATTGAGGACTTCTAGTTTTGGGGTACAAGCAATGTATAGGAATCTCTGTGGATGCCCTAACACCATCATACCCTGACAGGCTTGCAAAAGGAGTGTTCATTTGGTTTTTCACCATGCAGTTCCTATACATTAACAGTAACCTGCGATGTGACCAAAACATTGACCTGCGATTGCTGAGACATCACACCATCATATGACTAAGGCTATGGGTGAACAATTAAATGAAGATAGATTCTGCCCCAGAAAGAAGAAGCTACAAACCATTATGGAAACTAGAAGCCACCCAAGTATACTGTTAGTGAACTCTAGGCACTGTCAAAAAGGAGACAGGGGTGACCACCTTAAAAAATCTCTAACCAAAACCTAGGTCAATGTAAGCAAAAATCAAAGACTAGGTTTAAACTGAAATATGATGGGCAAGTTTTATATTTTCTTTATAAATTTTGCTTCTTAATTTAAGATGAAATTAATTCTGCTTAAAACATTTTTGTAATTAATTCAAGTTTTATTTTATTTTTTGTTGTTGTTATAATTTGATATGTGTTAATTGTGAAAATAAATATGTTATTTATTTGCTGATTAGGTCTGAATTCTCTTTTCTGAATTTCTCACTGTATGAAATTTAATTAAGATACATTTTTTTAATTATATTGCTTAATATCTGATTGCTAACGAGGTGAATTTCTTGTTTAATTGAGCTACCTAAGAAATCAACTGCAATAAGTGTTTAAATCTTTTCTGGTGGATATTCAGTTAAATGACTGGATGGCACACAGGTTCAATACTCAGTATAAGTTAAAAGTATTCATGGGAAAGGTATTTTGTTTTTAAAAGTTATAAAGCGGGTGTAACAGTCTTAAAGGTGTCCACAATCTGTATATTTATAGACAATACGTAGTCTGAACTTTAGTTAATATGTAAAGTATTGATTATATTTTCCTCTCTGCTTGTATAATGGTTTGGATATAAAATTATTTTTAAAAATAAATAAAATTTGAGCATTCATTATAATATTATATATATATATATATGTGTGTGTGTGTTGAATGAGAAAGAATATTATTTTATGAGTCATCAAAAATGAAAATAATGAAATCCAGTATTCTGTTCTTCATATAAAATATAACAAATAATAAAAATCATATACAAGTGTTAATGTAAATATATTTTAATCATACAAAAAAAACTTTTTTAGTACATGCTTTACTGCCCTTTTCAAATGTTAATAATCTATTATAACATTATGATGTGATGTGATGTACTGTAGCTTCTCCTTAAACAGAGTCAAGAATCTCTCAACAATTATGCCCAGAGAAACCTGTTAGCGACTTTATTTTCCATTCCCTGGTCTAAGTTTTCCCATATTCTGCTCCACCCCATTTCCACAACATAATCTTTGTCAACTCTATGGCCTTTATATCTAAACCCCCCTTATCTTTTCCCAAACCCAACATAAAAACCAATAATCCACTTTCTGTATAATCACTTTTTTCATATTTATTCTTCAATAACTTCATTATATGGGCTCTTTCTGTTTTCAAGCATTTACATTTAATTAACAGATGCCTAATATTTTCTATTCCTTCCTTACATAATTTACAGACTAAATCACCCATATTTTTCCACTTACATGTATATTCTCTTGCTGCTAAAGATCCCGTTTGAGCCTTAAACAATAAATTACTTTCCTTACTATTATCATATATTAACTCACACCTAATATTCTGTTTATTTCTATATATATTTAAATTCTTTTTACTCTCCATACTAGTTCTCCATTTCTCTAATTCCCTATTCTTTATTAATACATCTATTCTTTGATCCCATTCCTTACCACTATAACACTCAACAATCTTCCTAACACAATCATCCCATCTTTTGTACATATATACTGATATAAATTCTTTATCCAAATCTTTTGCATACTGCATTACCTTTCTCACCCATCTTGATATCTGCTCTTTACTCATAACCCAATTAAATACTATTTTGGCTATTCTTTCATTATCCATAAACTGCAATCCACCAAACATTTTCATTTTACTTTTTGCATCTCTCATATGAAAACTTGACCATTCCATTTCTCCTTGAATTGCCTCCTTTGCTGCATACATCTGCATCCAATGCATGTCTTCCCATTTCCCTTTGAACTTTTTCTCAGTAATTTAATATCCCTTTACTAACACATAATGCATCATTACCATATGTTAACCCTGCAATTGCAACTCCCTTTCATATAATTCTAGCTGCATCATATTTTCATTTCTTTGCTTCATTTATCTTTTTTTCCCCATTCATCCAAATAATTTTTCTGATTACTTAAAATAATTCCCAAATAATTATATCTATTCACCACACTTAACTTAATATCTCCCAATAAAATTCTACATCTTCTCTTTCACAATATTAACCATCATTATATTTGATTTTTCTTCACTAAATTTAAACCCATCTCTTTACCCATAATATATAATATAGAAGTAAAATAACAACAATAACAAAATAAAATAGTAAAATCTTTATTTAGAGATCCAATATAACTTCAAAAAATCAACTATAAAATATAATAACATACAAAAATAATACATATATTATACAACTTTAAGAGTTTATCAAAATTGAAGATAAAGCATATCACATGCCAGATACATATTTCAGTGTATTTCTCATACTGTTCCCTCCAAAAAAAAATATGTTTACTTTTGGGTACTTTATAAAATATATGGTTATCAATATATGCATAATTTTAGAAAATGCTTTTATTCACATAAATGCATTAAAAATTAAAAACAAAATTTTCTTCAGCTTTCATAGATAAAAGTATGGGATGATCACATTTAGATGTAGATTCCCAAAAAGGACTCTTACTCACTTTCTTGTACCAATGCCAATCTATTCAAAGAGACATTAGTTAAAATTTATTAAAATGATTTTTTGGGAGTCTGACGTGAATTTCCAAAATGACATATTTTCCATTTTTATTTGTGAAACTGAAACAAATTTATTTTTTAGTGTATTTCATATTTTTAAATATGCTTATGTGAATAAAAGCATTTTTCAAATCATTGTTTTTCTATAATTTTATTTTATATATTTAGTTTTATTTAGTTCCAGAAATTACTAAATGATGAAAGTTTAGATACAATTTAATACCAACAGATGGCAGGACTGTGCACAGAAAGAAGGGATGATATGGAAGTTATGCTGAGGACATGCACAATTGTAGATAAAAAGAGGGGGATTAAACTCACTGAAGAAAAACAAAAAGTAAAAATGATTAATATTGGGAAAAGAGAAGACAGAGAAATTTTATTGGGGGATATAAAGTTAAGAGTGGTGAATAGGTATAACTATTTGGGAATCATCTTAAGTAATCAGAGAAGTTGCTTGGATGAAAGGCAAAAAAAAAAGATAAATAAAGCAGAGAAAAGAAAGGAACTGGTAAAGAAACAGTGTTTTGATATAATAAATATGATGTAGCTAGAATTGTATGGAAGTGGCAGTAGCAGGGTTAACATATGGTAATGATGCATTAGGTTATTAGGAAAGGGGTGTTAGAATATTTAGAAAAAGTACAAAGAGAAGTAATTTAAGAAAATCATTAAAAAAAAAAAAACCTTTATTCACTTAAATGCTTTAAAAAGTAAAAAAAATTTTTTTTCTGGTTTTATAAACAAAAGCATGGGGTGATCGTGTTAAAATATGATGATGATGTGATGTGATGCACTGTGGCAACAATGCCCAGATAAATCTGTTAGCCACTTTATCTTCCATTCCTCACTCTAAATTTTCCGATATTCTGCTCCATTCCATTTCCACAATGTAATCTTTGTTAACTCTATAGCCTTTATATCTAAATCCCACTTATCTTTTCCCAAACCCAACATAAAAACCAATAATCCACTTTCTGTATAATCACTTTTTCATATTTATTCTTCCATAACTTTATTATTTGTACTCTTTCTGTTTTCAAGCATTTACATTCAATTAACAAATGCCTAATATTTTCTATTCCTTCCTTACCCAATTTACAGACTAAATCACCCATATTTTTCCATTTTCATGTATATTCTCTTATTGCTAAAGATCCCGTTCTAGTCTTAAACAATAAACTATTTTCCTTATTATTATCATATATATATATATGTATATTAATATGTGATACAACTAGTGCCCTATTTCTTGTTTCAATGCCAGATTATTGAAAAAAAAAGTGGATTTTATTTTTCAAGTTTTTGTGATTCTTTGGGATCAGTATCATAAATTTCTAAATACGATAACCTACGCTTTTATTTATGAAAGCTACTTTAATTTTTTTACCTTTTAGTGCATTTATGTGAATAAATTATTTTTAAAAATTTTGTTAAATAGTTATTATTTTCTGCTTTTTAGTTTTGTAAGTTTCAGAAATTCAGAATGGCAAAAGTTCAGATACAATTTAATACCACTAGATGGCAGTACCATAAGAATACTGCCGTAGATTGAATTTAAGTTTTCATTTTTGACTTCGTATACAGCTTTATGTTAAAATTTTTGGTTCTTTAGTAAATTATTCACATGTTACTATTAATAATGAGTTGGCATTTTATATTCCAAACTATCTTCTTAAACATATAGCGAGTTCTCTATCCCCTTCTATCTCGCTCGAACTAAAGTGCGCAAAATTAATTTTAATAAATAAATAAAGCTCCTTTAAAACTACATTCTCATTTTTTCATGACTTTTTTTAAAAAAATTACACGTGATAATTTACAATATGCATTTTATTCGAGATGAAAAAACTGTCTGTTCTATTAATCTTTTTTCAATTAGTTCAATTGTTTTTGAACAGTAAAATTTTTTTCTCTTACTTATTAACAAATGAAACGGAAATAATAAATTTCAAATAATATACTAGTATAGTATTTTGCAAATAGAGTACGAATTCAAACATGTGTTTTAGTGCATTAGAATATGAAAAAAGTAGTTTTTTTTTTTTGAAGTGAGAAATTAATTTGATTTTTATATCTGCAGTTTATTGTTTTTATGTTCAAACTCATTAATGAATGTAATAAAATGTTAAGCAAAAAATTTTTTTTTGCAAAATATTATTGTCAGATAAAGCAAGTAAGATATAGGAAGAGATCAAGAATGTAGAAGCAAAATTAAAATCGTTAGAGATGAAGTGTGAGCAGATTAAGGAACTAATAAATAGAAACGATAAAGAACCAATTAGATAAGGAAGTCCAAAAGGTGGAAGAAAATGTTACGAATGAAGTAGGAAAAGTAAACTATGAGACAATATTTACAGGAGACTCACTAATTAGAGAATGTGGAGATGTAATTGTAAAGTAAAATAGATATAGCTATGTAAGAATATGTTTGCCTGGAATTAGAATTAGGGATGTTACAGATAAGGTAAAAAAACAAGGGGGTAGAGATGTTAATGTTTTGATAGTGACAAATAATTTGTTAGAGCCATTGGAGAGAGTAATGGATGAATACAAAGAATTGTTTAGAAATTTGAATAAGATTAAAGGAAGAGTAGGAATAGTTGGATTATTACCAAGATTCGACAATAAATATATGTTAGATAGGACATGTCCTATAAAGGAGAGATTGAAAAAATTATGTGAGAGAAATAAGTTATATTTGTGAAGATGTGGGTGGGATCTTTTTATTAGTAAGAGGGAATTGTATAGTAAAGATGAATTGCATTTAACAAAACAAGAAAGTGAAGTATTAGGAAGTTTGATTTATAAAAAATATTATAGTTCAGGAAACTTATAAAGGGGGTAGGGTAGGGTTTTAAATTGCAGTATTATCAAAAAAAAAAAAAAGAATGAATGGGATGTAAGAAATAAATAAAGCATAGCTGATTTAGATATAAATGTGGATGTGGAAAGGGAATAGATTTGTAAAATTAATGATAAGCAAGCTATTTACAAATGTAATAGAGAAGAAAAAGTCAAAAGAATTTATAAAAGGATAGTAAGAAAAGAAGAAATTGTTAAAATTGGATATTTGAAAATGCAAGGTGGTAGAAGAATTTGAAAAATAGTTGGAATTAAACAAAGCAATTAAATATGAAGAGCTTGAGGTATTAACAGTAATGGAAACAAATCTAAAAGAAGAAGAACCTATACTGGAAGACTTGGTATTAGGAGTTATGTCAAAAAATATTTAAATACTATTAGGTGTCAAGAACATGTGTGGTTTGAGATAAGGTTAGGAAGACAAGAATGAATGGTGGCTATAGTGTATATATGGTCATTGGAGATAGACGAACTAGAATGAAGTGGAACAGTAGCATATATGAATGCCCAATTAAAGATATACAGAGCTTCAAAAAGAGAGAGGGGGGGAGAAAATAATGGTTATAGAAGATATAAATAGGCTTATTGAAGAAATTGATGATGTAGATAATAAGAATGGACAGCTTTTGAAAGATTTTTGTCAGAGAGTGAATTTGAGTATTGGAAATTTATCAAATATTTATGAGGGACAATATATATGGTCTAGAAATAATGTATTTCACGCAATAGATTATATATTAGTAGAGAAAGAGGAAATAAATAAAGTATGGAAAATTAAAGTGTTTAATAATAAAAAGAGAGTATATAATAGTGATCATAATTTTTTTATAATAGAAATGGTTAGTAATGTGATGGAAAATAGAAAGGATAGTGAAAGATGTGGATGAATAATGAATGATAAGAATAAGTTAGAAGAATATAAAATAAAAGTAGAAATCATAAAAGAGTTTGTTGAGGATGGATGTAAGGACTGCTGTAGTGAAGTAGAAAAAGTAGCAAATAGGATTTGAGGTGAAAATAATCAAAAGAATAAAGTAATAGAAAAGTGAGAATTAATAAAAGTGTAAAAGAGAGATGAAAAAATGCAGAGAATATAAATGTGCTATTAAACACAAAGAAAGTCAAAAAGACATTAATATTTAATGGGAAAAATATTTAAAAAAAAAAGAAGTTGGTAAAATAGATAATCATAAGGAGATAATAAAATTAAATAGTAAATTATTGGAGGATATTAATAAAAGTAGAAGAGATGGAAGTAAAAAAATTTGGAAATATATTAAAAGAAGGAATGTAGGGGAGAGAGAAATAGTATTACTAGATAATGAGGAAAAAGAGTGTAGCTCTTGAGAAGAATTAGAGACAATCTTAAATAAGTATATAATGGATATGGAAAAGATGTTAGATATGAAAGTCAGAGTGATAACAAGCATAAAAGCATATACTAATGGAAATATCAGTTTTACAAAAAATAAATTGAATGAAGCAGGGAAGAAATTGAAAAGCAGCAGAGATGGTGATGAATTTATGAAATAGGATAAAATCAAATCTATTATTATGCTTTAATAAGATAGTACAGAAGAGAGAATTTCCAGATAGCTGGAATAATACAAGAGTAAGGTTATTATTTAAAGGAAAAGGTAAGGATCAGAGAAAGTTAAACAATTATAGACCGATAGTGGTAAAACCAGTGTTATATAAATCTTTTGCATATATGGGGGCTGGAAGGGTTGCAAAATGGATGGAAGAAAATAATATAGTGGAAAAAATGCAAGGAAGTTTCCGATCAGTTGGACATATAGGAGATAGTTTATTTGTAGATATAGAGATGGCATATGATAGAATAAACAGAAATAGATTATGGGTAAGTTTAATAAATTTGAGGATGAATGGAGCTTTAGTGGTTATTATTAAAAGATTGTATGAAAATAATTGCTATACATATCAATTAGGAAAAATAGAATCAGTTAGAAATAAAAGAGGGATAGGACTAAGGCAAGAATCCCCTATATCACCCATTTTGTTTTTGTTATATTTGAGAGAAATGGAAAGAGTAATAGAAAGACTAGGAAGAGGGGTAGAGATACCATTAATAGATGGCAAGGGAGTATTATCAGGTCTGTTATTTAATGATGATATATTCTTGCACACAGAAAGTAGGGAAGATATGAAAGTTATGCTGAAGGTGTGTACAAGAGCGGGAAAAGAAATGGGGATGAAATTTAGTGAAGTTAAATGAAATAATGATATATGCTGGGGAAAGAAAAGAGAAATAATTTTTATTGGGGGATATAAAGTTAAATGTGGTGAATATGTATAACTATTTAGGAATCATCTTAAGTAATTAGAGAAATTGCTTGGATGAATGTGAGAAAAAACTGATAAATGAAGCAAAGAAAAGAAAGGGACTGGTAAAGAAATTAACAGTGTTCTCATATAATTAATATGATGTAGCTAGAATTATATGGAAAGGAGTGGCAGTAGTAGGGTTAATATATGGTAACAATTCATTATGTGATAGTAAAGTAATGTTAGATTACTTAGAAAAAGTGCAAAGAGAAGTAGGAAGACAGATGACACAGATGTGTTGATAAGAAATGAGACAATTCAAGAAGATATAGGATGGTCAAGGTTTTATGTGAGAGATGCAAAAAACAAAATGAAAATTTTTGATAGATTTCAATTTAAGAATAGTAAGAGAATAACCAAAATAGTATTTAATCACATTATGAGTAAAGGACAGACAACACGATGGGTGAGAAAGATAGTACAATATGCAGAATATTTGGATAAAGACTTTATGCCTGTATACTTATACAAAAGGTGGCATGATTGTGTTAGGAGAATTGTTGAGTGTGATAATAGCAAGGAATGGGATATAAAAATAGATGTTAATAAAAAATAGGGAGCTAGAGAGATGGAGAATTAGTATTGAGAGAGAAAAAAAGCTTAAATATATATAGTTATAAACAGAACATTGTTTGCAAGTTAATTTATGATAATATCAAGAAAAGTAGTTTATTGTTTAAGATTCAAACAGGATCATTAATAACAAGGGAATATCCACATAAATGGAAAAATATGGGTGATTTAGTCTGCAAGTTGTGTAAAGAAGACATAAAAAGTATTGGGCATCTGTTAGCAGAAAGAGTACAAATAATGTGGAAGAATAAATATGAACAAAGTGATTATACAGAAAGTGGCTTATTGGTTTTTATGCTGAGTTTGGGAAAAGATAAGGGTTGACAAAGATTATGTTGTGGAAATGGGATGGAGCAGGATAGGGAAGAATTTGGGGAAACTTGAGGTGGAAAGTGGAAAGGAAGTCAAAGTGACTAACAGATTTTTCTGGGCATAGTTGCTGAGAGATTCCTGACTCTGTATAAGGAGAAGTCACAGTGTATCACATCATATCACAATATTTATGATACTCGAAAGGAAAGTAGTTTACTATTTAAGGCTTGAACAGGACTCTTAGCAACAAGGGAATGTACACATAAATAGAAAAATATGGATGATTTAGTCTGCAAGTTATATAAAGATGGCATAGAAAATATAGCGCAACTGTTAATAGAATGTAAATGCCTACAAGCAGAAAGGGTAGAAATAATGTTGTGGGAGAAAAAATGTAAATATAGTGATTATGTATAAAGTGGATTCTTGGTTTTTATGTTGGATTTGGGAAGAGATAAGGGGGTTTAAATATAAAGGCCATGAATTTGACAAAGATTATGTTGTGGAAATGGGATGGAACAGGTTTCTCTGGGCATGGTAACTGAGAGATTCCTGACTCCGGAAAAGAAGTTACAATGCATTTCATCTCATCATCATCAATATTCAGTACATGAACAGCTATATTAATATTATACATATAGAATGCCAAATAATTATTTAAACTTCAGTATAGTTTGGCAAAACTCTGCATACAGTAGTGCCACTCAGTGCAAGCCATAGTAATCAATGGATGCACCAACTTTCTTGCATCTATTGATTACTCTGGTTTGCAATGAGTGGTACTACTGTATGGAGAGTTCTGCCTGCTTTAACAGGTTGAGCAAGTATAAGAAATGTTGATAATGTGATGTTTAGTGATGATATAGTTTATATGCATTCCTATATTTGTTTATACTGATTTGCTTATAGATTTTGATTATTCTTTTAAATTGATATATAGAGCATTATATACAGTAATTCCTCTGCACCTGTGTCATTTGCTTTCAGTTTTTGGTATAGATAGTAAAATTCATAGATAATAGATAAGATTATGTAATACACATTTTTGGCATGAACATTTTTTTACGTATATACTACATATATCTGATGAAAATTTATAATTAGCTACACATATATGTGCACAAATGTACTGTGAGCTCAATGCTTAAATTGTATACAATTAAAATTTCTTTTTTGGTTTTCATTTTTACTTAATATTTCTTTTAAAGTGCAGATAACTGAATTCACTGATATGGAAATCACACAGAGATCTTCTGTATATATTATATAATTGTTATGTATAATATCGTATTTTATTTTTATAACGAACCATTAAAAAATACTTCAATGCTCTCACTCATAATTATATATAATGGTGTATGCATATGCATAATCTTATAGATATCTGTATATATTAAACTAAAAACACCAATTCAGAATTAAATTACTAATCAAAATTAAATTGGAAATTCACTACCAGTGATTTTCTTGCTAAGGAAAACTTCTTAAGTGCAAAGTAAAGCAACACAAAGAAAATGTATACTGTCCTACCTTCCCATAATTCTAGCTCACATTTCAATTACCTTTAATATCAAAAGAACTTTTAAATAAGTTAATAGCTTCACAATCACACTCTTTTGTTAAGAGATACTTTAATTTTTCTCTTATTATTTTTTTCAAAAAGACAACCTTATCCTATTCAAATATTTGATATTACTCTATCAATATGTGTTGCAATTTATTGTATCAAAAAATAGATTTTTTGCTATGAAATTCAATGGCAGATGCATCAAAATGTGATAAAGTAGAATGAAATGAGAGTTATGATATCCACAAGAAACCTAAAAAAATTTCACTCAACATGTATCTCAGGAGCTATCCATATTGAAAACAACATTCCAGCACCAATTTGAATGCACTAATTACCAAACTTATTGCATCAACTTTATTTTTGTTATGATAAATTGACAGACAAGTTTAGGTGTCAGGTGCATTTTATCATATACTGCATTCCATCTCAAGCAATTGATACACATGACCACACATATATACAATCAGTGCTCAGTTTATATTAAGATGTAATCTATTTCCCAAGCAATATATAATTCTAAGGCAGAATGCTTCAGATATCTAATGGTGTGATAAAAAGGGTTAGTCTGTCCATTAAAGTTTGAGAATTGCTATCTTAATATAAACTGAGCACTGATTGAGTGGATTATTATGATCTGGCCCAAATGATTTATTGGGGATCACATATCTTTTTTGCATGTGCATGGTCAAATGGAGGATGAATAGACTGAAAAATTCTGAGTTCAAATCCCTCTACTTACATATAATTTATTTATTGTAAAAAGCTAAAGATCATCTTAAAATTCTGTTTGAATAATAGAAGGTTTTGAATACTAATAATTCAATTTAAGAGTATTCTACCTATAAAATGACATGGGACAAATTGCACTCCTTTCAAATATATTTAGAAAATGTCACTTGTAAAGAAAAGTTGTGCATATCATAAATTAAAAATTCATCTCATCATTATCATCGGCCACTCCTAAATGATTATGACCATTCCAATTCCTCCCAAAAGATTAAAAAAAACTCCTTAAGACATGAGTTTTGCAATTAATATACAACAATGTCCATGATATAGATACAAACATATATAGAACATGCTGTTTAAGATGATTACAAAACCAAACAATAAAATAAATGCTACAAGCATTTTATCATACATATTTGTTTTATACAAATATTATTCAAATTTGTTTTTTTTATTATAAGCATTATTTCAATAAATATTAAAACATTTGTATGAAAAATATAACCAGAAAGTCACAAAAATAGAGAAATAAAATTACCTTTGTTTACCTTGATTCCATTATTTGCTTTTTGCAATCAGTTATTACAAGAAAATAAATTGGCTTCTTAATATTGTAAGCATTAGTTACAATAAGTTTTATAATCCACCTATAAATTATTTCCTTCTTTTCTGAGCTAACATAATAAACGACTGTTAATGAAAATATACACAGAAAGGGCATTTTTTAAAAAAGATGTTCAGCGTTATTATTGCCTAGCATGCTAGCAAAAAATACATATACGGAGAGAGAAGATAGAAAGCAGAAAAACAAGGAGACCTGGGTAATAGCAAGTGACCATTTGTTGATCAATAGAAAAGAAACAAGTATCCATCCCTCAACCAGAGAAGTGAGCCATTTAAATAAATTTTAATATTTTGAACAGGTAATTAGTAACTGCTTATACACTAATATCAAGGACTATTGAGTCATATTGCTATAAGCTATGAATATGATATACATGTTATATCAAAAGCATGCTAGGCAGTAATAAAGATGAATATTTTTTAAAAATTACCCTTTATAGTATGTTTTCATTAACTGTCATTTATAAAAAAGTTTTATAATATTTGTTTTAAAAAATAAAATAAAAAGTAGCAACATTAGTAAAAAAACAAATTTACAGCCGTTTAGACAACAAGCAGTATGAGATACAGCTAAACATAAAAAAGGGGTTTGAATCCAGCCTTAGACTGAATCAAAAAAAAATCTCAGATACCCGAGAGTGAAAAAAAGACGATTATTCTAATATTAGGGGGAAGACCTCTGTTTATATTATTGGTTATTTAGAATAAGAATGGAGTTGTTGATGTAGTAATTGTTTTGATTATATTGTAGTAAATTTGAAGTGCTGTGTATATATTTAGGAGATGATCTAAAGTTTCTTCCTATGTATGACAAAGAGAGAAAAATCTGGCTATTCTACTGGATAGAAATGTATTGATTGGTCCCTTCTTTTCTCCCCCCCCCCCCCCCCCCCCCCCCTCCTCTTTCCTTTTCCCCCTTTCCTTCTTTCTTTTTTTTTTTCTTCTTTTTTCTTTCCCCCCCCCCCCCCCCCCCCCCTTCCCCCCCCTCCCCTCTCCCCCTTCCCCCCTCCCCCCCCCCCCCCACCCCCCCCCCCCCCCCCCCCCCCCCGCCCCCACATTATTTAAAAATAAATTAAAAAAAAAAAACATTCCACCACTATCACCCCCAAACAAAAGAAAAATGGAGGTTATAAAAAAAGAGAAAAAAACCCCCCACCCCACCACCCGGGGTGGGGGGGGGGGGCACCCCCTAACAAATAAAAAAAAAAAAAAAACAGAAATGAAAGAAAAAAAAGGGAGGGGGGGGGGCTTCCCGTTTTTCCACAAGAAAAAAAGGCCCCTTCCCTTAAAAAAACCCCTTTTGAGCCATTATTGGTATGCCTTCTTAATTGATTTTACTCAGAAAGCCTAAATATTTTGGTTCCAGATACCAGCATTTGAATTTTGTAATTATTAGAGAGGTTTAGTAGAGGTTTAGATTCACTACTCTCTGCAACTACTACTATTATTAACAATAATAATAAAAAGAATGGAATTATTCTATTGCAGGGTTCCCCAATCTTTTTGCACTTAAGAGCACATTCTATAATACCAGCCAGGTGGCGGGCACCATTTATTTTTTCAATGTAAATTTATAGTTGGATATTATTAATAATACATATAATGAACAAAAAATATTTATTTCAAAAATAAAATTTTAACATGTAATTAACGTTTATATTTTTACACTGTAAAAGTATATTATGCCCTACAATTTGATTACAATATAATACAATAATTTACAAGAAATTTTAAAAATTAAATTTATTTGTATCAGATAAATAATTTTTTAACGTATTCATTACAGCCGCGGGCACACATAAAATGGTCTGCGGGTGCCATGGTGCCCACAGGCATAGGGTTGGGGACCCCTGTTCTATTGCTTACAGGTTCATAAAAAGTTCGAGCACCAAAAGGTCCAGAACTGAAATGGATCCAGGATCGTATTCTTTAGAGTTTAACAAGTTACCACTGCATCAAAACACACAATGACTTATAACTGTTAATACTATCTAAATAAAAATCAGACTTTCACATGACCCTCAACTATCTACACTATTTCATACTGCTCAGCAGTATGAGATAGTATGGATAGTTGAGGTTCGAGTGAAAGTCTGAGCTCAAACTCTTATATATTACATATTGGAGTGTGGGTATGAAAAAGCATGTACTGTAAAAAAATTCATTTACTAAATAGAAATCATATTTTATCAAAATGAAACTAGTGATATTTATTTCTGAGAAAGTATTTTTGAAAAAAAAAAAAAACCCCCAGATAAAGTTACTCTAAATCTGAACAAATACAAATAAAATGTTTTCAATTGTCCAAATTGAATTAACTTCTTCCATTATTGTGTCAACATAACTTTTTGGTAAATACATATTCATGGCAGTAAAATTTTTTGCAAATATAGTCATACAAAGTATGCTATTTTGCACATTGAGAGTCAATGTGATTAAGTCATTGATAACATATTTTGATTATCTGACCTTTTTGTAAAATTGATTTGGAGATATCTTGACAGATTATCAAGCTTTTAACACCAAAAAAAAAAAGAATTCTGGGTTTGAAATATTTAAGTTCTAGAATAATTGTAAAAAATAATTGCATGGCTAATTGATAAGAAATGACAGATTGAACTTCCAGGAATGTTAATCACAGTTTGTTTTTCTATCAAGCAATGCTAAAACAACAACCTTTGATGATTGGACACCAAAATATATAGATACTGAACTCGATTCAGATTTGTATGACTGTACAAGAAAATTGGGTTTTCAGTTTGGGCTCATAGCTTTATAGTTTACCAAAAGATGGTTGCTAGAAGGATACATTAGATCCAAAGATGTAGGCATATTGCTCCGAGATTCAAAACTCATCAATATAGTCAGCAGATAAAGATTTTGATGCAATAATCTTCTACACCATTAATTACTATAGCTTGCACTATGTGGCAATCTTTTATAAATAAAATTATTGTGTTAACAGATTGTGTAAGCACTAGAAATGGTGATTATGTGATGTTATAGTGGTTCCATAAATTTTTTTTTATATATATTATTTTAACTTTTTACTTTTAGCAGAATAAATAAAAATGTTTATTATAAAATATTTTATATTATTTTTAATTTTTTAGTAATTGAATATTTTTTGTAATTATTCCTATTTAAAATGGAGGCTAAAATCAATGTCACAGTCTGTGTAATATTTTAAAGGAAATTCATGGTGCATTAGAAGTCAATTATTTTGTTTAGGAAAAGAGAATTTTTACAAAAGAAACTTTTACAATTAAGGGAAAATAAAACATCTATTTTTAAAAAAGCAACTTTTACAATCATTTGAAAATAAGGTTTGTTTTTATTTCTTTTTTAATTGATTTTTATCAATTTTTAGTGGAATTCATTAAAAAAATACTGCCCTCTTGTATGCAACACTGAAGACTTACTGAACTGATATCGTGCTTGAAATTTGATCTGCCATCACTCTTAGATTATATAAACCATTGGACAACCCTGAAATATTTTGCTATATTGCATTGTCATTATTGTCTAACATGTACAAAATTTGAAGGAAATCCATTGGATAGAAGTATATTAAAAATCAATTACAATACTTATCATAAGCAATCAAACAAATAGAGTTTCTAAATTATAACAAGATAAAATTTATTAATGGATAAATTAAACTTTATATAAGTGTAGTTTGGGCTTGGAGTTCATTAGGTTTACTTAAGTGAAATATCTTTCTAGGCATAAAATTTGGAACTGTGGACATTCTTTAAGAGCAAGAATAGCTGTATAGATAAAGTAGTAAGAAACTGTCTCAAACAACAAATTGAAATAAATCTCAAACTGCGACATATTTTTAAAAATAATTTTTGATTAAATTTGTGCTAAAAGAAAATATGTAAATAAAATTAAAAAAAAATTTTTGGGATGTTTTTAATCTAAAAAATATCTCCCCCCCCCCCCATTCATTTCTCTGCCTTTCATAGTGTGGAACAATGGTAGAGTAACAGTCTTAGAAGTTCAAAATTCATGAAAAAAAATATGGATAAACTCTTCTAGTTCTGGTACTTGAATTTATTATTATGGATCCTAAAAATAAACTATTTAAATTTTATGTTCAATTCTCTAAATGGATTTTTCATCCACTCTTAAAATTTTTCTGTAAAATTCTTTAATGAAATAAATGTACATTATCAGAAATATAATCTGAAAATGATAATGAATGACATCAGCCGAAATCCATTAAGCGATTTAGCAATAATCTCTGAAAAAAATTCTTTATCTAAAACAACAAATTATAAAAGATGTTACCAACTGTCTGCTGCAAGAAAAACCTGAAGAATGCTTTAATATGTTGTAATTTTCTTTTATTGTGGAATATTTTTTTTAAAAAATTATTTATATTTTAATTTTATTTAATTTTTATGTACTTTTTTAAAATTTTGAAACCAAAACATCCACTGCAAAGCTTTATAAAAGCAAAATGTTTATTCTGCTTTATTACTGCCATCTACTGACACTTATAGATATTAGATGTATGTCTTATTAAATCCATATCTTAATCATATCACTAGACTAGTTTCTGGCTTTAATCAAGAATTTGAGATCCAAGCTCTTCACTTATAAAAAACATCAGAAAATAGTGGTAGAGTAGTACTGAAGGTGGATTTGATTACACAAGTTTAGAATAGATGGCAGTAGCAGAGATATAGAATAAATAGAATTTGTTCTCCTTCTAAATAAATAGATAAAAGATGGCTGCTGGAGGGTTGTATTAGATCTTAAAATCTAGGTGTAATGCTTTTAGATTTAAAGTCCCAACTGATAAAATCCACAAGCTATAAACTAGTGTGGGGATATTAGTTAAATAGGCACTCAATAGATATTTTATGTGCAAATCATCTAGCATCCATTGATTACTATGTCTTGCACTAGGTGATACTACTGTGAGGAGAGTTTGCAATTGTTATAAATATTTTTTCTTATTAGCACCTATTGCTTTATTTTAAAAATGAAATTTATAAGATTTGTCTGAGGCCCAAAATTGACTGTCCTGAGACTATTAATAGACATCCCAGCTATGGTTATACCACATCAGTGAAGGCTTTAATCTTGAAAAACGTTAAATATATTCCAAGACATATGGCTTCAAAAATCAGTTTCTCAGACTGATCAATGATGGGTGTTTCAAAGTCAGTAACTGTAATAACTAACTTAGTCTCCTGGAGGTAAGTCAGTACTGTAGCTGGTGAATTTATGATGAATAAAATGATTTGCTGAAACTAAATTATTCAAAGAAAAATCAATCTCTTCTGAGACAGTGGAAGTCTGCTATGCTAATGTATTGCAATTGTTCCACAAAATGTTATTTAATTAAGTAGCTTTTCTTCCAAGTTTCTGTCAAACCGCTATTATGCATCTTCAGAAGTCATAAAAAACAAAAGATTTGTATTTTGCTTTCACCACATAGATCTGGCTGCCTTGTTGTTCATGTCAGGAATGAATGACCCCTGCTCCAAACAAATTCTTGAAACGTGTAAGTCATTAAAAGGATTTCTTTCTTCAGGTTTAAAAATACAGTTAAATGGTTTATTGCTTAGGAGTTTATAGAAGTTCAGGCATCTGTAACGATAGAGATAGGTCATGGTCCATTAACTGGGAGTTGCAGATTCTTCACTCACCCACTATTTAACGATTTCAAGTGATAAAAAATGGCTAAACTTTTAATCTACTTTCAGACATTGTATTTCATAAGGATATATTTTTTTTTTTTTACCTAATCACAAACTGCAGTATATAATGGTTGGTAGATTTAGCTGTATTTAAAATAAAAAACAGATGCAAAAAAGATACCGTTGATGAAGAAAAAATAGATATTAAAAAGAAAATTTTTGTTAAATATTTAAGCAATTTAAATTCTTTAAAAACTAAATGAGATAAGACAGTCATTCACTTAGAAATCTCCCTCAATTAAAATGGATTAATCCAAAATATTTTAAAAAAGGTTGCACATCTGTTCTAATTGGTCAGTTAATTCTTTAACATTTTAATTACTAGGATTATTTTTGATGAAATCTTAAATTTATGAATGTAATTGGCAAATTAAATTTAGACAAACATTTATTCAATATGAAATTATTAAAATTTTATATATTTAAATTTAAAAGTTGAAATATATATTTTACTCATTATTGTTTTTAATTGGCTCTTTGTTTTTTGCAATCTTTTAAACACGTGCTGCCTAAATAAATCCTATTAAATTTACATTCTTGCCAACTTTATAAGAATTTTTTTCCATTATCATTGGAAAAGGTTAATTGTTATGAAAACTTGATGGAGATTGTAAATTTAATTAAAGGTTGTAGCTAAGTTGGTTTTCTGGTTATTATTGCAAGATATAAAGACTGGTGTAGCAGGAAGAACATCTGATGTCATGGCTGTAAACTAAAGTTTGAATCTATCTCAAACTAAGAAAAATTATTAAGTTTTAAATAAGTCTAATATTTTTTAGAAAACCTATAGCTAATCTAACTAACCACCTAGTTAATGGTCAGTAAATTGGTATCTTAACTGTTCTTAGTCTGATAAAGTCATAGAAGAAAAAATATAGATCTTGACCACCCTAGTATTTGTTTTTTTATACTGCTCTCTAGAGGAAATGCTGAAGAACTTATGCTAAGCTATACATTAATTAAATGGTGCTTTATCATTTACTTTAATAAGAAATAGATACGAAAATTTTTTAGAATTTTAAAATTTGTTCATTAATTTTCTTTTTCTTTTTTTTACATAAAAATAGAAATATGAAACTTGAATTTATGGTATATGTATCTTATTGTCTCTAATTTTTGATAATGCATGATCGATTCAGAAACCCTGAGTTTAAATAGAAACTATCATTTGGTTTAAATTGTGTTTTTTTTTTTTGTTGTTTTATAGATCGTTTCAATTTTTAAAAAAAATATATACGGTATATAAAACACATCTGCTCGGTTTTAATAATCATTTTTATATTAAATCTCCAAAATTTTGCACATGTGTTAGGAGGAACAAGAAGAGATCCAAAACTAAATATACGAGTGAGAAAACAAACAATTATTAGTGAAAGATCAACCAACCTAGACATACTGCTAGAAGAGATGATAATATATGGACAGTTGAAGTTTTTTAAATTGGTTCCCAAAAGAATATAAAAGATCTAGAAAGAGACCATATATGAGATGGGTAGATGAAATAAAACGTGGAGAAAAGAGGCTATGGATAGGAGAAGTTCGATTAAACTTGGTCAGATCTTCACACTGCAGTGGATTGATAATGGTTGAAAATGATAATATGCAGTACTGGAAAGGGGATAAGAAATAAAGTGCAATATTAAGTTTTGCATTTTATTTTTGAATAAAAGAATTCTATAGAAAATGGAGGTGTTTCTAGAGGCACAACTATTGTTATTAGTTTTATTACACTTAAGTCAAAAATTGAACGATCTTTTTTTTTTTAACTATTAAGACGGTAAAAGATATCAAGCAAACGTTCGACAAAGAGGGTGTGTGTAGCAAAATGTTTGATAGGAGTGCCGAACAAATATAAAGTAAAATTTCCGCTCAAGGTGTAAACATGACAAGTTTCTCACTTTCAGCTATTTTAATTTTTAAATTATTTTCTTATTTCAACAACATCTAATTTATCGTTTCTTCTTCTTTATACTTCACCTCAACCAGCCTACGGCAGAAAATAACATACATACATATTTTATATTAACGTTTTTAAGCATGATTTATTAATTCAAGGGAAACTATTGGCCAAATTGATAGTACTAAGTTCTGAAATAAAATGCTTTGGTAAAATACAATTTAGCTGATCTAGCCAATTTTCTATCTTTTTTTTTTTTACCAATCCAAATAATAACATCTCTGCAATAAATAACTATTAAAAAAAAAAAAAGAACACTAACGTATGCTGCACACAATGGTAACTCAATTACACCAGCAATAACAAAACATTTTTTATTCGGCCTTTCTTTCACTCTTTTTTTTTTTTTTTAAATTCCTTCACAAGCGGATATGATGTCACAGTATTGACGAAATTCAAAATGGCGATTTCGGCTAGTAGGCGGAGTGTGATTATTCTCCTAAAGTAAAAATGAAAACAAATTATGATTTTGCCTAAAGATATTGGAAGTTTTGACAGAAAACGCTACCATCTATAATATTTTCAGTTAAACAAATATTGTTTTATATTTTCTTTAATTATCTGTACTGTGTTTCTGAGCAAATATATCACTCGAAAATTATCTTGTGTGTTAAGTTTATAACTGTACATTTTGATTTTGGCTTTCAGTGATCGGTGTCGGTTCATTTACTAGCTTGTCTGCGATTTCTCCAGTTATGAGATCATAATAGCCATGTGTTTTAAAAGAAGAAGGAAAAAAGATGGAACTGGAAAAAGCATTTAAAAAGCTAAAGGCAAAACAAGTCGAGAATGGATACTTATAATTTGTATCTGCAAAATCATTTTTGACGTACCTGCGTTGCTGTTAAGAATTCTTATTATCTTCTATATTAGATATACTAATATATTTATCAAAATGACTTACAGCATTTGTTATTAAATGATGGAAGCCGTGTAGAAAAAATATTTTTGTGTAAGTATTCATTTATATTTTTAAAATTTCCCTATACAATTAAATCGTACATTTCCTCTCTTTTTTCTGCATACTCATAATTCTGTTTAATTATAGTGATAAATTTTTGTGTTTAATATCTTCCAATATGTGTATGTTTGAAATCTGTGGGAAATAATGATAAGAAATCTATAATTAGAGTTGATATCCGCAATATTGTGTTTATATTTTTAATATTGCTCGTTTTTGATCTCCATTTAAACAATTTAAAACTAAGTGCGATGAATTGTTTTATGTTGAGATAAGTATCTTTAAAAGGCTTGGATTTCAGTTTTTATAAAAATAAATTGATTAAAAAAGACCAGTTAAATAATTTGGTTCACACGGACGTAACTGTGATAATGTAAATCGTACAAAAATATTTGGAATACTGTAGTATTCCTTATTTATTTGAAATACATGATTATAGAAAGCAAAAGATTACCTATCGTGGTGCTAATTATTTGGCTGTTTTGTTAATATATCTGACATTGAAACATTAAATTTAACAGTCTTATATCTTAATCACTTTTATTTATTTGTAATTACATTTAATGTATATTTGTTCTAATATGGAAAATAAATAACAGGAATTGGTATTGCCTTCGCGGCATTTCGTAAATTATCGCATCGTAATAAATTAATTACGCGATTTGGAATTAAATGCTTTTTCTCTCATCCGAAGGATAATAAATAATTTTATATACGTTCAATTGACAATTTACAATTGAAGAATACACACCTCCGTTTATTTATTTAATAGCAGCTTATATATTGCTACTTTATAAATAATCTTATTGTTCCTAGTTTTTTTTTCATATGTCATAGCATCGGCCGGGACGCGAACCCACAACCGTCTGCAACCAACTACTTGCTTGCATGGCGGCTGCGATACCTCTCGGCTAACAACGCAAGACTATTGTTCCTAGTTTATATAAAAAGTCTGTCGCTTTGCAACATATTTCAAACGCTTCTACTTTCTCATTTGTATCCGTCGTAATTTAATAATATTCGTCTGATTTTTTCGAAATTTATTTCGTTTTCGACTTCCTTCTTTTTTCGCCATATATAGAATCTTCTTTTAGACATTATTTGTAAAGCCTCCTTATTTTAAATTTGATATTTTTATAAATTATATTTTATAAGTAAGTAATTGTAATTTTTACAAGCTTAATGGTTTTCTTTTACTGTAAGTAATAATTAAACTAAGTTTTTCCTTTTATCTGTTTTTTTTTTTTTTAATATTATTTCATTCTCCAGATAGAATATGGAATGAAAATATTAGTGCCACCAGATAGAATATGGAATGAAAATATTAGTGCCACAGCACAGATCATTTTCAAACTCACAGTTGATATTATCATTAAGGAATCAAATCAATTGCTATTGAAACAATGGGAACGTGATCAGATCTTAGACTGTTGTAATGTTACAATAGTGAAGAAGTAAAAGTTTAAATTTGAATAGCATTTCTTTTTTTTTTTTTTTGGTAGAAATTGCATATCTTTGTAACTTCAATCATCAATGTTATGTATATTTAGATTCTATATGAATAATTCTAAACATCATTAGTTAGATTTCTTTTTTTAAAAAAAAATTAGTATATTATCCTTTGCAAATATATTCCAAAGTATTTAAATATCTTGTGATGAATATATGTATATCTGAAAATTGCATAAACTTTTTGATTGATATAATTCTCATTTTTAGAAGGATTTGGCTAAAAATATAATACAATATGGGAAGTTGCAATTAGGAAAGATATTGACATATTTTAGAAGGAAAAAGCGTTAAAATACAGCATCATTTGCTGTACATAAACAGATTTTAGGGTCAGCTTATGTTATATGAAGATATAATGACATCATTGATAGTATTCTGACATATGGAATTCATCTGGACATATTTTTAGAAAAGATGATAATTTATGGGCAATCCCAGAAATATTGTAAAAGATATAGAAAGTGATTGTAAAAGATTTGGAAAAAGATCACAAGTGAAGTGGATGGATGAAATAAGAGTTTTCCAGATGGATAAAAGAAGCTATAGATTGGAGCAGCTGAATTAAATATGAGAAAAATATTCATTTTACAATGGATTGCTAATGGTTGAAAATGATGATGATGATTTGTTGCTTATTGATTGGTTCATTTAATCATTTCAAAACTCATCTTTAATTTTGTTTGGGTTTTTTCTTTATGGAATTGGAATGATCATATTCATTTATAATAAATAAAATAAAATCAAAAAGGACTATTGCTTGGAAGTTCATAAGAGATTTGAGCACTGGAAATACCAGAACTGGAATCTCTTCCAGAGTTTGATACTTCACCACTGCACTAAACTATGCAGGTATATCTCATTTATGAGTGACTGCTGATGAATGAAACTTTTTTAATAGGCCCTTTTAATTTCTCATAGTCCTATCCAGAACATTTTTCTATTTCTACTTTATTTATGTTTTAGTAACTTAAATTTGATCATACAAACGTGAGAAAATGGCATACTTAGATATTTGTTACAAAGGGAAATTGCCTTAATGTAAAAATTGGAAAAGTTAATTTTTTTCATTAGGGTTTCATTTGGTTAGGGTAATAACAAGTAAAATTTTGGTACAGCTTAAAACGATTGATTATAATACTATTAGAAGTGAAGCAGTCTGGGAATCTATTGCATTTTCTTTATGCGAGCGTATATATTTAATTATTTACAATACATTTTTATCAAATGCTGTTTCTTCTCTCTTAATCTTATTTATGAGATTTAGCGTAAACTACTCTTCTTATTTCTCTCATAGTATGCGATTGCAGAAAGTCAACTGTAACTTGTTTAAATAATAATTATTATTGTTTTTTTTTTTTTTTATTTAACTTAATTTTTTTTTGTGTGTACATATTTATTTGTGAAATTTTGTAGCTCACCTTTCCTCATTTTCTAATTTTTAGTTTGGTTGAAACTTTGCATACATATGTACTGCTAATGTCCATACATTTTTTTAGAGTTTGCAAACAATTGTTTTTATAAAAAATTAATAAAAAAATTACATTTTTAATTTTATACAGGATGTGATATGATGTGATATACTATGGCTTCTCCTTAAACGAAGTCAAGAATCTCTCAACAATTATGCCCAGAGAAACCTGTTAGCTACTTTATTTTCCATTCCCCAGTCTAAGTTTTCCCATATTCTGCTCCATCCTATTTCCACAACATAATCTTTGTCAACTCTATGGTCTTTATATCTAAATCCCCTTTATCTTTTCCTAAAGGAGTTAAGAATCTCTCAACAATTATGCCCAGAGAAATCTGTTAGCCACTTTATTTTCCATTCCCCAGTCTTAAGTTTTCCCATATTCTGCTCCATCCCATTTCCACAACATAATCTTTGTCAACTCTATGGCCTTTATATTTAAATCCCCCTTATCTTTTCCTAAACCCATCATAAAAACCAATTATCCACTTTCTATATAATCACTTTTTTTATATTTATCTTCCATAACTTCGTTATATGTGCCTTTTCTGTTTTCAAGCATTTATATTCAATTAACAGATGCCTAATATTTTCTATTCCTTCCTTACATAATTTACAGACTAAATCACCCATATTTTTCCACTTACATATATATTCTCTTGTTGCTAAAGATCCCATTCGAGCCTTAAACAATAAACTACTTTTCTTACTATTATCATATATTAACTCGTACCTAATATTCTGTTTATTTTTATATATATTTAAACTCTTTTTACTCTCCATACTAATTCTCCATCTCTCTAACTCCCTATTCTTTATTAATAAATCTATTTTTTTATCCCATCCTTACCACTATAACACTCAACACTCCTCCTAACACAATCATCCCATCTTTTGTACAAATATACTGATATAAATTCTTTATCCAAATCTTTTGCATACTGCATTATCTTTGTCACCCATCTTGAAACCTGCTCTTTACTCATAACTCAATTAAATACTATTTTGGCTATTCATTTATTATCCATAAACTGCAATCTACCAAGAATTTTCATTTTACTTTTTGCACTTTATACAGTATTGCCATCAGGTGGTATTAAATTGTATCTAAACTTTTTTTATTTATTATTTCTGGAACTTTATAAAACTAAAAAGTAAAAAAAAAAACAAAATTAAAAAACATTTTTATTTACATGTTCTTCAGTTTTATTAAATAAAGTTAGATTCCTATAGAATCATTTAAATAACATGCTAACAATGACCACTTTAAATTATATTGGCATTGATATAAGAAAAAGGACATAATTCCTTGGAAATCTGCCATGTGAATTTCTAAACATGATTGCTCCAAGCTTTTATTTATGAAAGCTGAAGAAAATGTATTTTTCATTTTTAATGCTTTTATATGAATAAAAAACATTTTTTAAAAAATATATATATATATATTTTTTTGTATTACTAATTTAAGCTTATTTTGTCAAACAGTAAAATTCTAAATGTTATAAAACTGATATACTTTGATATTCTAGTGGATTTTCATTAAAATTCCTAATTTTACAAACTATCCTGTATTTGTGCTTTTTTCTAAATAACTATAATTCAGTATGGAGGACATATAGAATCTAATATTTCCAATTATGTTAGTCAATATATGATAAACTATTATATATATAAATTTGTTTGGACTGTATAATAGCAAAAAGTCTAAAACAGTCTTATCATTGTGGGATATGCAATATTTCATTTTCATGATTAAATGTTTATTTTATAGCATGTTTTGATACATTTTTACTTTATTTATTACAAATATAAATTTACAAATGAAAGACATTCTAAAAGTTATTATTTGAATATTTCAAAATAGAAAAATAAAATACTAAATTGAATATGTAATGATAACAATGGCCTTTTATCTTGGATCATAACCATTGCTTATTTATAAAAATTATTGAACAAAATATTTATTTGAATTCCATTTTTAAAAATGGAACTGAATTTTAATTGTCCCAATATAAATCAATGAAAGTATGTTTTAAAATTACTTTTCTTATTATTGAAATTTTATGAAACATTTCAGCAAATAATAACTTCTGCTTTATTATAACTATGATTTAACAACTTGTCTTCTTGAAAACAAAATTTTCACATAAAATGTAATTGTATTCATGTATGTTTTAAATTTAAAATAAATATTTTACAAATATATTGCTTAAATAAGCATAATATGTTTATAAATTACTGAAAATTATAATTTTTTTTTTTGAATACTAAAAGATAAAGGCACAACTAAAAAACCTGAGAGCAAGTAATTTACCAATCAGTGATGTTGTCAGTTTTTTTTGTTATGATGCAACCAATCATGGCATTGTCGGCTCCTTTGAATTTGGAAATTTGTGTATCTGAACAATACTTTGATCTTTTTTTTAAACTAATAATTTTAGTTCCAATTTTTGCCACAAAAAAAAATTGTGAACTGACAAACTAACATTGTAGATTATGACAAAAGAATGAAGAGAAATGGAAGCAATAACATTTTATAATGTGCAACTTAGTCACTGCTTACTGGTTGGGAAGTGATTAAGAAGGCATGACATATAAGACAAAAGTCATCAAAAGCTTTAAAACTCATGAATTTCTGTAAAACAGCAAAAAGTCTTTATGAACGTGGAGAACTTTTATATTTTAATTCTTTTGGAATATAAATATCAATTTGCTTGCTCATTTATATGTTAGTATTACAGAAGAAAAAATCAGTTTTCCTTTTTAAAATTTTTATTTAACTTATTAATGTTTGTTAATATGTCTCATGATATCTGTAACATGCTTCTGAAACTATAAATATTGCCATGGTTGTAAATGAAGAAAGAAGTCAGCACTATGTAGGTCCAACCAATTTCTTTAAGTATATAAAATATAAAGGTATCTACTGCTTGAATGCAGTGATATGCATAGTATTAACAGCTTGAATCAAAAAAGATGAATTACTTACTAATGGTTAATCTTCTAATATGCAATTGTTTAAAGAACACTTTCCAAAATATCAAAATAATTACAAATCAAATTTCTGATGTGAATACAATCCATATATTAAGGTTTTACCTTAAAAGACAAAATACTTTTAATATATTAAATATTCTTTTTTTGGTATTGTAAGTTAATATTTATTTTCATTAATTAATTTTATAAAATACAACAAAAATTTCAATGTAATAATCCATGAATTTTATTAGCTGTACTATCAGATTGTAATTCAGTATATTTAGAAGGTAATTGTGGATGGAACAAGAATATCCTCATATTTAACATATTTGATTTAATATTATGTATGGTGCTAGTGAGAAAGGTTTATTACTTTGTAAATAAATTTTTTTAAATGATAAATGTTTCATAATCTAGAATCATGTATTGTACTGCATATCTTATGCACAATATTACTGTAATAATTTTCATAATCTGTATCGTTTAGTGTAATGGTTGAATGACAGACTCCGGAATTCAAGGCCCACACATTATAACTCAGTCATTATCACTTAAGATGTTTGGACTTTATACAAACTTGAATTCCCCAGTAATAATCCATTCTATTATTGTTATTATAACTATCCTTTGTGATGTAAGGCATTAGTTGAGGACAAACTTGAGAGCTATCCTTGGATTGAAGCTCAGCCTGTTATTTTTGATGTTAAAATGTCACATGACTTTCCAAATTGCACATTATTGCTGATTATTTTTTATTATAATAATCATAATATAAATAGAGGGATTTGAACTTAGGATTTTTCAGTCTATATTCTTCCTCCACTCTATCTTAAGTAACTGATACACATGATCACATACATGCGAAAAAGGTAAATGATCCCCAATATATGTATTTCATGCAGAACCAGCACTCATCTTTTTTTGCATATATGTGGTCATGTGTACTGGTTGCTTGAGATGGAATAGAGGACAAGTATAGATGGAAAAATCTTAAGTTCAAATCTTTCTACTTATATAAGAAACAGTATAAGCAAACTAAATAGTCATAATGATAGAGACAGCCATGTAATACAGTACATTATAGTAAAAAATTAAAGTACAATATACTTACCATTTCTGATACAACTGTTTCAAGTTTTTTACATACTATGAAACAATATGGCGTGGATAATTTGAGGTTCTAACTATATTGTTTTCTTCACATCTCATTGAGTTGTTTTTTATTTTAGATTAAGTGAATTAGATTATTGTAGATATTTCTGGCAGTGTATACTAATAGAAAAGATAATATATTGTACAAATTTTTTTAAAGTGGCTTTTGAACTAGAATTACTATCTGTCCAGTGATGAATAAATTTTATTTTAACAGCTTATTTTATTATAGTATGAAGCATAGTTCAATGATAGAATGACAAATGTGAGAGTTTAATGTTTTCAGTCAAAGTTCAACCTATCACTTCTAGTCTTCAACTGGCACAACCATTCATTATGTATAATTTTCATCCATGCATATATTATCCTATATTTTGTTGACAGTATTAAAATAATCTAGTTTGTGTACTGAAAAAAGTTAATTGACCAATAAGGATTTTTTTTTTTTAATTTTTAAATTTCTCGCCTGAGAATTGATGCGAGAACTTTCCATTTCTGAGTTTTCCACCGGCTAAAACTCAGTAGATAAATTTGTTTATATAATAGATAAAACAATGATTAATCAAATTTATTTGAAGTCAAGTTGTATTCTGCTTTATGTCCTCACATATTTTATATATGTTAAGATGTAATAAAAAGGTAATCTTTAAATATAAATCCAAGTTAATGTAAGCTAGATTCACTTTGCAGCATATATTTGGATATTTCTTTTATTTAGAACATTTACATTTGAAACACTATACAGCATTTGAACAGGTTAATCTTATAATGAATAAGATTATTCAGGAATGGAGTAATCAACATAGAACTCAATTTTTGTATGCCTCAAATTGTGTGAACATGTTTTTTATAAGATATTTTTATATTCAGCACCCTGTTAATGGCAGACCGATGTATGAAGCAAAGTCTGACTAAATGAATTCAGTTTTGCAAAATGCTACAAAAATGGCATTTCCATAGGCAAAAGAACACTTGAACATATTGGCTAGTATTGCATAACATTACTCAGAACTATGATTCTGGCAGTTTTTTGCTGAAAGTTGACACAGTGCATTTAATTAGTTTAAGTTTATTATACTTTTTCATCAGAACTCAAAGTTAATGAGTGCTTAAGAATTGAAATTATGTTATAAATTATGGGTAGGATTAAAAGTGGTGAATTCATTAACTGAGGATTCTTGGTTTGATTTTCAGCTAAGCAAAATAAAAACTAAAAAGAAAAAAAAGTTGGGGGGGGGGTAGGGAGTGAATAAGTTTGCTTTTGTGCTAGCCTGACTTAAATTATTTTTACTAGAGAGAAGGATTAGTATATGAATGAGGATTAAATATATATATTGTTGAAATATTTATTTCTGGAGAAGATGACAATTTTAGTTCAGAAGCAAAGTCAAAGGAATTTGTATATATATATTTTCTGTTAATATGCACTGCAACTTACCAAATTAGATAATCAATGTGTTCCATTAAGTTTTGCATAATTAAATTTATGTACAATACAAAAAATATAAACTTTTATTGCTGTGACATTTTGAAGTATATTTTCTTTTAATGATCATATTATAATAATAGATTTCCTTTATTAAACGTTTTTATAAAGCTTATTTGAAATCTATTGCTAGTAATATTTAAAATAAGATTGCCCTACAATTCACAATTTTGTAATGAATAACATTTATTCTTCTGTTAATGACTAAAAATATTCTCCGTTTTATTTTTAATTATTATAATAGAGAAATAGTTATTTTAGTTTATTATCAATGAATTAAAAGATATTTCCAACTTTTTTTTTTTTTAATATTAAATTAAATTATTAATAAAATGAATAGTTCTTTAGTCTAGTGTTATTTATAGTAAATTTGAATAGTCAGTGGTTACCAGATGGTAGAGCACTTAAAACAACCTCCCCAGACCATTTTCAGGCTTTAGCCTCTATCATTAATGCTTGGGATTCATAACTGGAAGTAATACTATTATGCTCTGAGCAATTATCTTTAATCTGTTTTATTATTATTCAAGCTAAAAGTTTGAAATTCAAAACTCCCTAAGGTTTTGGACCCAAAGCAACCTGCCCAGATAATTATATAGATCTGACTTTGAGTCAGTAATTGCATATTCTAGTATCACAGTGTTTTAATTAACTAAGTTTTTTTTTTTTAAATATGGCTAGGAATGTTAAAACTTCAAATTGTTTAATTCTTTAGCTGTGCCACCTATCATAAGCTTCAATAATCATTGATTATCAAATGGTAATGCACTTAAATCTCATCTCCAGATCAGTTTCTGATTTTGCCTTTATCAGTAAGGTTTGGGATTCAAAACTACAAGTAATGATGTTATGTATCTAGCAATTAAAACACACAAAGTTTTGAACTCTGGATCAGCTGTATATTCTTGTACATTCAGTTCTTTTCTAATTGTAGGCATGTTTTACATAGCTAAGAAGATTAATTTATTCAATATATGATAAAATAAGAACAACTCTCTACTGTAGCACTATCTTGAGTAAGCTTGAGTTGAATTGCTATTTAACTTTGATGGATATGATACATTTAAATATGCAATGAGTTTACGGATATTTTATTATATGAGTATTAATTTACTTATATTGATTTTACATAATTAGAAATCAGGAGAAATGCCCAAAATAGTTGTAGATGTCTTAATTCTTTGAATTTCTAACAAACAATATTGCTTTATGTGGTTTTATGCAGTGGTAGAATGGCAAACTTGAGAGCTAATCATCCATATATCACAATTCAATTTTGTCCCTTCTATGATTTAAATGTCATGTGACCTATCAGATGACAAATCAATTGATTATTTATTTTATTTATATCTAAAAAATTTCAAAGAGATGTAAAAGTCAGACAACCTTTTATGTTTGTCTAGTAAATCCAAAAGATAAAAATATTGCTTCCAATTTTAATATTAAAATAAAAATAATATATATTATGAAATAAAGTCAAAATAAATAAACTCATTCATGACCATACTCTGTAACAGAAGATTATGGTGTAAACTTTTAAAAAAAACTTCTGAAAAGTCTAAAGTGGTCCGAAGAATATCTGGGTAGATTGAGGCAAAAATAAACCAAATGCATTGGCGTGTGCATTACCTTTTCCAAATTTTGTCTTTTTTAATACATCAAGAATTGGTTATGTAAATCAATATTAAACAGAATTATATAATTTGGAGTCTTCCTCTGAATACAAGATCCGACCTCTGTACAGAATCATAATTGGGCCATCTAACATCAGCAGATTTTACCATCAAAGAAGTTGTCAAATCTTTTAATAGTTGTTTTCTGATATTTGCTTACCTATTCTTTATAATTGGCCAAAACTATCCTGCAAGAGGTGGTAGGATAGTATATTCTGGAGACCTATTGATTTCAGTCCCAGCTTAGTCACTTCAAACGCTTTTATAAATTACGAAGCAGTAAATCATTCAGTTGTTTTATCCTGATCAAAGCCACTTACTGTCAACATGATCATTCTACAATAGTAATGTTTAGATTATCTTTTACATTTTACTATGAGTCTGTGACTTTACTCAAGGAAAATAAAAATATTAATGATTGATGCCCAAAATGAATTATTTTAATAAATATTAAATAGTATCAAGTAACCGTTAATGTTCGCTTTTTGTTCATGTTTTGTGATTATGCAAAGCGTTAAAATACTTTTAACTGCCATTATTTCTACTTCTGTTATTTGTGACAAGTTAAAGCTATGTCATTAAGTATAAATCAATGTTTGACCGCGTCTGCAATAAAAATGAACCATAAATTAACTTATAAAATTACTTTGTAAATAAAGTCTTGTGTAACAAATAAATAGTCGAAATAATTATTTAGAATTTAAAGTAATTTTTTTTTTTTTTCTTTTTATTGAAAATATTTTTATTATTTTTCTAACGTTTTTTTCTTTAAATTTTTATAACTTTTTAATCAAACTTTGAAAATTCTGGGAACTGATGTTGAGGAAAATTCATGTGTTGGATCAGAATCGAGAAACAGACGTTGTCTATTAAGATTAATCCATAAGTATTTATCTTAAATAGTTCTCAACTTTTTTTAATTTATTGCGTGGTTTTTTTTTTATGAGAGTTACAATTTTCAGTCTTAGGTGAAGCTTTTGTTAGCAGCTGGCAAACAAGGAATGCTAGAGTAAGATATTAAAACTAACAAAGACAAAGAAAGACATAGGGTGTCCCATTGAATGGGTGATTGGTCCTCTTTTCAAATCTTTTATAGTGCCAGTTATGTGTCAATGCATGTGATGCACAGTGACATAGTTTAGCTATTTACCACAAAAATTTTAAGACACTAATGTGTCTGCATCATGAGTTGCTTTGTGAAATGTGGTAGTGTGTTTTATACTGTGCTACATTAATCCACAACTAACATTGAATTTTGTTTTAAACTGGGCAAAAAGTTTGAAATGATTCACACTATATATATATGCCAATGAAACCATGAGTCACAAAAGAAGATTTTCAAGTTGTTTGCTAGATTTTGTAATGGCTGAGAGAGCATTGAAGAAGATCTATGAAGCTATGAAATATAGCACATTTCATAATATAATACACAGTCCAGACAATCTAACATCTTAAAATTTTTGGCAATGAATAACTAAACTATGTTGCTATATAATGTGTTGATTTAGAGATAGCTCTGCAGGTGACTTGGGGAGAGATTCAAATTTTTCACTGCAACAAACTGCTGCATTTATATGTACACAATGATTTAATGATTGCAGATTAGGAGAGTCTATGGGGTGGGGGGAGAAATAGATGGATTTCCAGTTATATAGATCTTTTTTATGAGAAGTGAATGTTCAATTTCTCCATTATAGTGTAGGATTATGACTTATTTTCTGAAACATATTTATGAGAACCCATTTTGCATTAGAGCACATAAAGTTTCACTCAAGTACAAATATTACTTTTTTAATCTTATTGTAGTAAATAATCATAGACTTGTTTATCAGAAAACTGTTGTACTCAGCAGCAACCAAAGGTAGCACGATAATCTTACTTCATGGATTAAACAGATCCCTTCTATCTTTTCTTAATTGGAAATTGATCGTAAAAAAATCTTTATAGTGTTTGAGTCTACCACCCTATTGTTTCATTGTACTACCTGGTGCATCTGTTAATATATCACATGATCACCATTTCATATGCTTACACATGCTGTTAATAAGAGTACCAAATCCTAAATCTAGCTGCAGTGCTCTCAAATCCAAGGCTCCTCACTGATGAAAGCCACAAGCTAGAAACTAATCTGGGGATATTGGATGAATAGGCACTAGACAGGGATTTTATGCACAAATCTGCCTGCATCCATTGATTATAAAGGCTTGCACTTAGTGGCACTACTGTATGGAGTTTGGTACTCTTATCTTAATATACTTGGAGTATTTACATTCATATTTCTTGCTGAAGCATTGAATGCTATTATCAGAACAATGTGCCAAGATTAAATTTTGTTTTAAAATTAGGCAAAACTGCCTGAATTGCAATAATATTTTTAAAAAGTTTGCAAACTTTTATGGTATCAGCGAAAACATTGGAGACAATCCATGAAGTTTACAAAACACACTTTACATTGTCATGAATCGTGATCCAGTCGCATGTTAAAATTTTTGTGGTGAATGGTTAACCTGGATCATTATGTAACATGTGCATTGATTTAAGAATGACATCATGGGCACATTGGAGAAAACCAATCATCTTATCATTAGAGCACAGTGTGTTTATGAAATAGGATTATTTTTGTAAGACATTTTCAATATAATTATGTAAATCCATTAATTTAAAACCAATAATTATTTTAAAAACTTCAAATATGCTATTTCTATTTAAAATGTTGTTAATCTCTTTATAACATTAATATTATTTTATATTTATACATAATTAAATATTTATATCATAAGTCACAAAAATTTTAAATAGGATTGTCATCTTTAAAAGTTTTAAAAATGATTATTGATTTTAAATTATTGAATTTGAATGGTTATAATTAAAATGTAATTTTTTATAAAAATATATGTATTTCATATACATATGTAAAAGTTTATATGCAATATTATTTAAAAAATCAAGTTTTGTATTGAAAATCAATGATTAAATTTAAAGATAAGATAAATTGTACATCTAGATGTATGGATATCTGTGGTATTTATATGCTTGTGTGTGTGCATTCATATTTAATCGATTAGGAAATTATTAAATTAAAAAGTGATATATATATATTTAGAAAATAATAAAACTAATTTGTGTTTATACATACAAGAATATCAAATAAGATTATTGGATATTTGTGAAAATAAATAAGGAATAATATAATACAATTGTATTTTAAGGAATTTTTAAAAATTTATTTCCAGATTAATAAATGATTGATTTGTTAAAATTATGCTGTTTGGTTTTGGTTGTATGTTATCTGATGACTTATGGTTTTTAACTTTTTATATTTGTATCAACTATATATTTGCTAACTATCAATCTTCACAATAAGTTTTGAGGTTGTTTAATAATTCATTCACACAATTTGCTGATCCTATATTTTGATGAAGTTAGCTAATACTCAAAATTTGTTAAAAACAAGATCAGAATTAGAATTATGTGTATTGATTTTATTTAGTATTTTACTTTTAAAATAGCTAATAATGAAGCAAACGATTTAATTGAATCTCAAAAATATTTAAGATATTGTTTTATCTTATATTTCATTATGATAATTTTTTTTTATTTTTATATTTCGTTATGATCTATTTGAATTACTGTCTAGTATTGATATATATATTTTAAAATAGAAATATTTTTACTTTATGATGATTGTAAAACACTGTATATATATATATGTATACATGTGTTTGTAAACACTGGAATGACCAACTGTTCAAATGATAATGTCAATGTGCCATCCTCTATCAAATTGTCCTACAAATATAAAATGACTGCTTGCATAAGGTATCTCAGATCATATAGAGATGATCTGATAAATCTCACTATAAACACAGGTATAAACATTGTTTCTATTTATATGGCTATATTAAAGGAATCTGTGCTTATATCTGGGTTTGATTCGAACCTTGGCTTGAATAGTATCATTTGTCAGACTTGTTATCTCTATTAGATGAGAATTAAACATACATAAATAGTTATGCCACATTCGCCAGATGATTAGATAAAAAGACTGCACTCTGAATGTTTAGAAAGTAAATTGTTACAATATTTACATACTGTTTGAAAAGCTGTACTGACTAATTATTTTATATGTGCGTAAAGAATTAGACATATGATGGCATTCACAATCCAGTACTCTATTAGTATTATTGAAGCTATCATTTTTACTTACCACAAGACTTCTATAAACACTTGATTGACTATTTACTTATCATTTATTAAAGATAGACAATGCTTTCAGTTTGATTGGAGTATTTTTGCTTTACTTTTATTTTAAATTTTTAATGACTATATGAACTTTTATTTATTAATCAAGAAAATCATCTTATTTATTTATAATCTTTTTTTTTGTTTGTTTGTGTGAATGCATTTTTTTATAAATATAAATTTTTTATATGAGATCTAATAACTGATATGTTATATTATTCATTTGTTATATCCTATATTGTAATACATGTATTTAGGGGTAATCCATTTAAGGCCTATGACTTAAACCAAAATTACTATCCAAAACAATCATTTAAATAAGAAAAATGATACTAAATTACAAATATAAATGTAAAAATACATATAAAATCAATTGTTATACATAACATACTGTTAGATGTTGATGAAAATTAAAATTCAATTTTTAACAGCATAAAATAAAAATGTAAACAAAATATTGTAATAAAAATTCTCAAATTGTTGATGCAAGAATGTCTATTTTCTTGTGTATCCTATCTGAACCATTCTTTTTCTAAATCCAATGAATCCTTCACTGATACAATATTACAGGAGCCTTATTGACTATTCTCTCAAACAATTGTGTCTCTTCACACATGAATACCTTGTGATACTGCCACCTGTCATTTGCTTTTGATTAATTCACAGTAACAAAAGAGTTTCCATTTGTTCCTTGGTGTTAAAATATAAAGTGGTCAATCTGAAAATCATTTTGTATGCAAATGAATTTGCCCAAGTTATTTTTTTCAAAAGATATAGATTCTTGAATTAATTACATTGTATTAGAAATTTAAATTGCTGGCAATTTTACCATTTTCTATTTTAGAGATGATTTTTTTATTGATCTTATTTACATTCTTTTTTTTTTTTTGGCTCAAGTATTAAAATTACTATTTGCATGAGCACAAAGAAAAATTAGTAAAGATGAATAAGTTTCAGAAAAGAAACTAAATGCTAGTAAGCTTGAAAAATGTGACTTACATCTGAAAAGTTTTACATATACACTTGCTACATTGGCCAGTAGTCCTTATTGTATAGTAACCTTTTTAGCCAATGGTGTTCACCGATTTAGTGATTCCATATCTAGCCATAAGATTTTTGCAATTTTTGCCAGCCTTGATCCCTACTGTCCAAGCATTCGTAAACATCAATTACTTTTTAAGATTACATTCTCAAGTGTAAGTAAATATGTATCTTTTATAGGATCAAAGCGAATTCATATTAGGATGACAAGTTTTTTAAAATCAGTAAAATAACATTATGCTGATTCAATCATGTGTGTTGCTTAAAAATAATTAGAAAGTAAACTTCCGCTTTTGGCAGCCATCTTCGTAACTAGTCTTAAAAAGCGTCCCTTAGTGTTTTACAGTTTTAGGAAGACGGGACGACTGTCCCTTTACCTTTACGTCTGTTATTCAAGGTAAGTCAACTTTTTAATCATTTTATATGATGGAAAGTGATAATATAACCGATAAAACTAAAAATAAAGTAAGCCCCGATCTCAGCATTCAACCCAACAATGCGGTCATCGGCCGTAAATTGTATAGCCTTAGATCTAATCTAAATGCATCTAAACCACCCGTTACAACAAATAAAAACCCACAAATGAGTAAATCAAAAGAAAATTCCATTGCAAATATCAACAAAAGTTTAGAAAATATTCAACTTACCCCTAATACAAACAATAGAATAAATATCTCGTCAAGCGAAACTATTGATACAAGCGAAAACCAATCATTACCTCTCCGAAGCCTTTACTCAACCACAGAAGATTATAATGAGCAATTTCCTTTGCCCAACAATTCAATTAAAACTATATCTGGAAATAAACAAAATTACCAACAAAATGATACCGACGAAATTTTTAAAGTAAAACATTTTCCACCAGAGGTCGACAAAACCAGTACTGTGTCAGTACCGTTTGTCAACAGTAAATTTAAAAATAAAAAAGAAGAAATAAATTATAAAACTGATAAATTTCATTCTAAAACAATCAAAGATTTTAGCTCAGAACAATCCATTGCTACATCAGCTAACGTGCAAGCTAAACCAATTACCTCAATATCAATATTGGAAAATCCCACTACGTACGCAAATATCGTAAGGCCAAAAAATTCTGAGAGCATCTCTGAAAATATTAAGGCCGATAATCTCAACGAATTATATTTGAATCTCACAGAATTAGACATAGAAAAAGAATCAAACACGCAGGAAAATGTCTCTTTTAATATAAACAATATTAACGATGATATGTTCCTAGAAATAAACAATGAGTTCAACAAAACGATACCCAACTCTCTATATAAATCGTTTGCAAACTATTACAGCGATAAGTCTTTAATCTTAGCCATAACAAATCATCAATGTGCTTTATATAAATTCCCTGTAGAACAACTCTACAGTCTAATCAATCAAAAGCAATTAGGCAGAGGCATTCACATGATCCTTAATCATCCCAATGACCGCTATGTGATCGTAGAGTTTAAAACGTGGGCAGACCGAATGAATTTTAAAAATAACTACAAATCTTTAGGAAATTATATACTATGCTCCATAGATATGAACCGTCCAGTTACACTATCTGGCAGAATTCAAAACTGCCTTGCCCACTTAAATGAACAAGAAATACAAGACATCCTTATTAATTATGGTTCAGTTAGCAAATTTAAACACCTATTAAATCCTCACTTCGAAGATCAAATCCTGTCCAATACAGTTACCTTCACACTTACATTAAAGAAAAACATTATACCCACTGACATACCCACTATTATTACAGCAAGAGGCTCTCCTATGGTTTTGACATTCAGAGGAGTACAACCACAATGTTTCTTCTGCCTTCAAAGAACACACCTCATTAAAGACTGTGCAGCAAGAATATGCACACACTGTGGTATTAAAATGAATAAATTTCACAAATGTCCTGGTAGACCTATTAACAAGTCCTTAAATAGACAATCATCACATAGGACTAATTCAAACAGCAACCTCACAAACCCAGATATTCAGATTCAAATAAATCCTCCAACAAAACCTTCCACATCCAAAACTATATTTCAAAATGAAAATATTCAAGAAAGAACAAACGTCAACCTTTACACTAATAGTAGTAAATCAGAGAACCAAACAACAACAAATACTGCTCCTAAACCAATCACGCAAACTAATAATACTCAAGATCAAACATTCGAAACAACTTATACTAATCCCCAAGAAATAATATTAGGTCAAACTCTTTCTACAAAAGAAGATAATATGACCAAACCATCTAACGAGAACAAGATAAACCCAGGCGATGAAGAAAATACACTCAAAAAATGTCAAAACAATTCTTCCAATATAACTCCTAACCAGCTTAAAACAACTGATAACAACCCTAAACAGAGTGAACCACAAACTATCTGCAATTCTTCAACTCCTGCAAGAACTAACCTACCAGACGAAAAGATCCATCAAACACCCAACCCGAAAGTCAGCATGATCAAAGATTCACAACTGTTACAGCAAACAGAGAATGTCTCAAGTCTAAAATTCGAACAAAAATCTTATGACAATAAAATAACACTACTATCAAAAGAACAGGAAAAGGAAAACAACACTAATCAACTTCAAAATCCTCAAAAAATTGACACAACAAATACCCAAAATACAATTAAGAAAATTAAAAGAAAATCAATTCGCTCAGATAAATCAAGCTCTGATGATGACAGCTCCCACCAGGTACTTTACTCACCACCCCCCTCTAACAAACAAATCTCCGATAAATCCAACTCAAAGCTTCACAAATCCATAGAAAAAAAGAGGAAAACCATGGATCTTACAACCTTAGATACCATTGATTCTCCCGATGATTCTCAGACAGATTACTCTACTCCATCAGACACCGAAGACTTCATGGATGCGATTCCTCAACCAACAAATATATCACCAAGCCATCTACAAGTTCAATCACAAGTCTCTGACTGCCTAACAACATCAGACCTCATTAATATAGAGATGTCCCACATTCACTTGGATCACTTTGCTGAGGACGGTTTGGATTAATCTATCATGTTCTGCAAAATAGCTGGCATAAACATTCGCGGCATAAAAAGAAAATAGTCGTGTTATTAAAAAAGAAAAAAAAAAGCTAATAACATTCATCAAGTTCTCAGTTTCTCATATTCTACACAAACCCTTCATTATACCTAACCACATAAGTGTATAACAACTACTAACTAACATATTCTAGCCATATGTTAATCAGAACTTTTTATAATATTATTGTACAAGTTATTCATTAACTTATCCATTATCAAAATGTAATCACTATTTATTACTAATAAAATTTTTTGTTGAAATGAAAAATAATTAGAAAGTATTTGGCATCATAGTTTGCCTAAGAATATCTTATCCCCGACCTTAACTGTTCTTAATTGAAATAATACTCATTACAAATCATTTGATCAGAGAGTGAACTTAATGAAAAAGCAGTGATGACAACTGATCGCAGCATTGACTGACCATTATGAGATATCAATGAATATTTGCTGGCCTTGAACTTTGAAAAAATAATATTGTTGTGAATCGAATATATTATTAAATACAACACTGGAGAAAATACCTTTTTTATTATTATTATTCACAAAGAAAGGGGGGGAAAATAAAAAATTTTGATAAAATGTTTCAGATTATACAATAATTAACTAATTCTTATAATTAATTAGTTTTTGATTAATAAAGTTATTGGTGTAAGATCTGAAATGTATATATTTGTATTATAAAATGCATGTGTGTGCAGAATTATAAAAAATACAAATTTATAATTTATATATTTTATAAAATGAATTTACAGATTTAGTTTAATTTGAGTGATTGTTGCTCTATTTGAGTTTTTATGTGCAGGAATGAGTGATTTGGTAATTTCAATTAACATTAATAAGTTTTTATATTCTGTGTTTATGGAACTTATGTACAGCATATGCACTTAAGAGAATATTTAAAAAGAAATACTATATTTCTATTACTAGAGATTTAGCAATTCTGTGTTTAATACTTAGATTTACTCAACCTTAAGTTCATTCTCTAGATTCTTCCTCCTCTTCTTCCTTATTTTTGCTTTCTTTATACAGTATATAACATCAAACCTCCACTCTTTTATACTTTTAGCAAAATATATTTATTAATTTGATAATAGTTTTGACTATTCCCAGCAGATCTGACGAAGACCACTGGGACCAGTCGAAACTTATCAAATTAATAAATATATTTTGCTAAAAGTGTAAAAAAGTGGAGGTTTGATGTTATACAAACCTTAAGTTCACATTGAAATTATTATAATTGTTTTACTATCAACATTAATCAACTTTCAAATTCTGTGTTTATGGTTCATGGCTATTAATAATACAGTATACACATTTAGGGCAATATTTAAAAACTATATGTACAATATTTTCAGCACTAGAGATAGGAAAGGATAAATGAACTAAATTGATAACTATGTCTTAAGAGACAAAGATGTCTGCTATTCTAGGATTCATTGCATGTATTTGTGTTTGTTATATAATGTAGTATAAAAAAGTGTTCATTGTATTATTTATTTGCTTTGTAAACCTTCCTTATATCGGTCATATTGTATTTGAAGTTTCTTTTACACTATTGTTTAATGTTTATCATTTATTTAAAATTTATATAATTGGATAAGAGATGGTTAGATGTCTCCATCTGCTTATGCACATAACAATACTATGCTGAAACTGTCTAGTAGGTGTAATGTATATGATTAAAAATATATATATATAATTTAAGACTAAAGATTTATTCATAATTTTTGCAGTATCAAATTAATTAATAATTCTGTTCTAATCCGTTCTACAGAATGCCTGTAAATTCATTAACTGGATTGTTAATATTGCTTTTTCTAAAAATAAAAAGACTTTCTATAAAATACAATAGTTAAAAAGTAATCAAACTGGCTTTATTGCTGAGAAGTTTATAAGAACCTTCAAACATTAGAAATGACAAAGCAGGCATGTTCCAAGGACCATAAACTCCGCTGTCTGACCCTTTTGTTATACTAAACTACACAACAAGATGGAGGGAAGCATTTGAAGTTATTTCTGTATATTACAATGTAGATTTTATGAGTAGATGGGAAGAAAAAAATCATCTTTGACAAGAACCATAATGACTCTACAACATCTATTTATCTTAGTTAAATGTAATCGTACTGATGTCAATTTTTATCCAGAATGCACTCTTTGGATAGTGTTTAGTGCATCTATTGCCATATCTTCTTTGTGAAGTTTGAATGTAGTTGGAACTTCAAAATGTTTTCAGATATCTCAGAATTTATGCGCATATTTAGGACTTTTTTAGGTAGGTCAGCCATAGACAACTTAAGTAGTCATTGGTCATCAAATGGATATCTATGTATTCTAAGCAGGGAGGTTAATCTGTGTTAGTTAAATGAGAGGCATACTAACTGAATCACTGGAAAAGGACATGATATAGTCCTGCAGATGGTATACTTATGGTTTTTACATTATTATTTCTTCAATTGAAACCATTCTGTATAATAGACATGCTGCATGGGATAAAGGTACTTTTGTGCAAGCTAAATTTCATTGCCCCTAATCTCATGAACAGAGCTGGCCTGAGTGCAATGTGACACACAAGACTTTACATTTATCAAGACTCATGCCTGCATGACCTATGTGTTTTGCAAAAAATCAAAAAATAAAACATCTATTACATGCTAAATGAAACTGTTTCCTTCTTTTGCCAAATGTCAATTTGTAAGCACTACAATGAATATCACATGCAAAGTAATATAATTGTAGAAGTACTGGTTATGCAATAATGCAGACATTTCAGTAATATTGTTTACCTAAATGTTTCATAATGTTTTGATCATTAATGTGAAATCAGCGTTTTGTTAGCATTTTTATATATTGAACCGGAATTTGCAAAAAAAAAAAAAAAAGTAGATGTTATTAATGGAATTACAATAAAACATTGACGAAAATAAAATATATATTTTTTGCATTATATGAATATTATTTTGTTTTTCATATATTGATTCAAAATCATATAATAAATATGTAATTATTTATGCATTATAAGGACCAATTTGTGCAATTTCAATATATCTATATATGCCAGTGACATAATTTATTTTTTTAAATATCTAAAAGTTTTTTTTAATCATATGATTAAAATAAAATAAGTTAATTAAAACAAAATGAATTCTATATAATTTTGTTTAACAAAATATTTAATAGAATATTAAAAATTGTAATTATTTACTCTGCTCCCCCCCCTCCACAATGTGATAAATAATTATTTTAATTAGATTGGCTCTAAACAACATATTAATTAGTTCAAAATAACTCTTGCTTTTTTATTTTTTTCAGATTCTCTTTTGTATAAGTTGTTTTCCATTAACAAAGTTAGCTTCTCACTCCCAAATATTTGTTCAATAATTGCATTGGTGGTCGAGAGGTCAGCGCGACTGCCTTGCATTTGCAGGCAGTTGCCCGGGTTGTGGGTTCGTGTCCCATCCGATGCTATGACACTTAAAAAAAATAATAATTTTTTGTATGCTTGTTATTTCAGTTTAAAAACTAGTTATATATAGTCAGGTATGTAGGGATTTTAAGGGTTTACATTTACTTAAGGGAAGAAATTTTCATACATTGTTTATTCAATAAATTTTTAGAAGTCATTTTCCCATACCTTGCATTTACTTATGTTCAATGAAAATTATAATAAATAATAATAAAAAAATCAAACAATTAGTTTCTTTCACTAAAATAAATAAGTAAATTTTAATCAAGTGGTTGCAAGTGAATTTGTATAGTTGTTATTATCAACAGAGGGACATTAAACAATACTGTTTTAATGAAATGTGCACAATAACATCTTTTTAAAAAAATATTTTTTTTATTAATTCTGTTTTTTATTTTTAGTTTGAATCCTCATCTTTTGAGTAATTTTATGGATCAATTATGAATTTTAGTTAAATAATAAATTCCATTACAATGTAAATCCAATAAAAGCCAATTAGTAAAACGTAAAAAATAATTTATCGATATTAAAAAGAAGAAGATAATATTAGTATTAAAAAGAAAAAAGACAATATTGATGTTAAATAAAAGTGAATTCATTGTTTAGGCTTCTGATAATCTACTGTGATCCTATGGCCATACAAACACATAACAGAAAAATCTATTAAATATGACTGATAAAATAATTTATTGTACATAATTATTATGAGCTAATGTTTTAAAAAAGTAAATTTTAAAACAAATTATTAATAGTAATGTATCATATTTTAAAATATAAATTAGGATATTTAATAAAGGTAATTCAGAAATTTAAATATTTACATATAAATTTTATTAATTATCACAGCAAAATGGTGCCAAGTCTGTTTGATTTAGCACAATGGTAGACAATATAATGTTTAATATATTTCAATCAATTTTCAGAAGTCTGATAAAAAAATAATCCTCTTATATTTAAATAAAAAGTGGAGTGATTCAGAAATTTAAATATTTTCATTTACATATAAATTGTATTACTTATCACACTGAAATGGCACCCATTTGTTTGATGCAGCTTAAAGATAGAGTATATAATATTTAATGTATTTCAAATAATTTAAGTAAAAAGTAATCTTCATATTTCAATAAAAATTTTTTACAACCAGAATGTGTTTTTAATAATGGAGTGATTCATAAATCTAAACATTTACAAATCAGATAACACTGAAGTGATTCATAAATCTAAGCACATTCATTCAATATAAATTTTATCTCTGAATTTGTTGAAGTACTTTTGTGCACTGTACAACCTCCACACTCGCATATGGTAGCCCTGATAGTAGGTGAGGCAAATTCACCTTTAAATAATCCACTATGATGTTAAAATCTTTTCAATAGTGATGTGATGTGATGTACTGTAGCTTCTTAAACGAAGTCAAGAATCTCTCAGCAATTATACCAAGAAAAACTTGTTAGCTACTTAATTTTACATTCCCCAGTCTAAATTTTCCCATATTCTGCTTCATCCCATTTCCACAATATAATCTTTGTCAACTCTACAGCCTTTATATCTAAATCCTCCTTATGTTTTTCCAAACCCAGCATAAAAACCAATAATCTTCTTTCTGTATAATCACTTTTTTCATACTTATTTTTCCATAACTTCATTATATGTGCCCTTTCTGTTTTCAAGCATTTACATTCAATTAACAAATGCCTAATATTTTTCTATTCCTTCCTTACATAATTTACAGACTAAATCAATAAACTACTTTCCTTACTATTATCATAAATTAATTTACACCTAATATTATGTTTATTTCTATATATATTTAAACTTTTTACTCTCCATACTAATTCTCCATTTCTCTAACTCCCTATTCTTTATTAATAAATCTATTCTTTTATCCCATTCCTTATCACTATAACCCTCAACAATCCTCCTAACACAATCATTCCATCTTTTGTACAAATATACAAATATAAATTCTTTATCCAAATCTTTTGCATACCGTATTACCTGTCTCACCCATCTTGTTGCCTGCCCTTTACTCATAACCCAATTAAATACTATTTTAGATATTCTTTTATTATCCATAAACTGCAATCTACCAAACATTTTCATTTTATTTTTTGCAACTCTCATATGAAAACTTGACCATCCCATTTCTCCTTGAATTGCCTCCCTTGCTGTCCATACATCTGCATCCAATGCATGTCTTCATACTTTCTTTTGAACTTTTTCTAAGTAATTTAATACCCCATTACTAGCATATAATGAATTGTTACCATATTTTAATCCTGCTATTGCAATTCCTTTCCATATAATTCTAGCTACATCATATTTATTATATGAAAACACTGTTAATTTCTTTATCAATCCCTTTCTTTTCTTTGCTTCATTTATCAATTTTTTCTCCCATTCATCCAAATAATTTTTCTGATTACTTAAAATAATTCCCAAATAACTATATCTATTCACCACACTTAACTTAATATCTCCCAACAAAAATTCTACATCTTCTCTTTGCCCAGTATTAATCATCATTATATTTGATTTTTCTTCACTAAATTTAAGCACATGTCCTCAACATAATTTCCATATCTTCTCTTCTTTCTGCACACAAAAATATATCCGCAAAAAAAAAAAAAAAACCTGACAAAATATTTACTCCCTTACTATCTATTAACGGTATCTCTATCCCTCTTTCTAATCTTTCTATTGCTCTTTCCATTTCACTCAAATAAAGAGCCTTAGTCCCACCCCATTTTTAACTTTAACTGATTCTATATTCCCTAATTGATATATATAATAATTATTTTCATATAATTTCTTAATAATATCTACTAAAGCTCCATCCATTCCCAAATTTACTAAACTTATCCATAATCTATTTCTATTTACTCTATCACATGCCTTCTCTATATCTATAAAACTAATATATAACTGTTTACCTGAATTCCTACTCATATCCATAAGTTGTGTAACTACAAATAAACTAGCTCCTATACACCTATCTAATCTAAAACCTCCTTGCATTTCCCCCACTACATTATTACAACTCTTCTAGCCGCCATATATGAAAAAACTTTATATAAAACTGATGTTACTCATAGAGGATCAGTGGATACAACATTATCAGGCTTGTCTGCCCTGCAAAGTTTGATGGTATGGTAGAGTAGCAGACTAGAGCGTAAAATCCACAAACCATTTTGCTCTGACACTTCTAGTATTCAAATTTCTTATGAATTCCTGAATAATAAAGCAGTTGGTTATTTATTTATCATGCTTGCTGATTGGTGGGTGAAGAGGATTTGAGTATTTTTTGTTTTGTCTCGAAGAATAGCCAGATACCCTTGTACTGACCAGTATTAAACATTTGAGTTAGCTAAGGTCAAATTTCCTGAAAGAAAAATCCATTTCTGTAGGAAACGTTTTAATGTTTACTCAGTCTAAATTTGAATTGGGATTATAGGCATGGAGAAAGACTTGCCATTGTTGCACTTTGAGGCACCCTTTTATTCTCTGTAATTGGTATTCAATTTATTATCCTATAATAAAAAAGAACAAACAAGTTTTGAAATGTTATTTCTTTATTCGTTTTGTAGAGATAACTTAAATGAAGGCGTTCATGCAATTATGAAATTCTCTTTTTCAGATAAAAGGGTATTTATATCGGCCATTATAGAAAGATAAAAGTAATCTTTAAAAGATAAAGATCAGTTTTATTTTCATTCATTAACCAATTATGTAGGCATTAGGTGTAAAGTTCAAAAAGTGAGAGAATGAAAGAACATGAGGATATCTTCCAATATTGTTTAGTACAATATGATGGCATTTAAAAAGTTAAATCAATTCTGTATTCATACAGAGAGAGAGGGGGGGGGGAAATAGAGCTCTTTTTATGTAGATAAAAAATATTCATATAGGCTTAAACTTTTAACAGTGAGTATTTTTAGCTAGAGACTACAAGTTAGTTTAAATAGATTGATGAAGTGAGTAATAATGTATTGGCCATTGGCCATAAGGAAAAAATGATAATGATTTAGAATGTGCTCTATGTCATTTTGAATTCTAAGAACTACCCAAAACCACCACTGACATTTCCAAATGATAAATGACATTGAATAAACCACACAGGGTTGCTTGCATGTATCTGGTAGGTTTGGGTGCTCTTTAGAAATTCAAAATGGTGGAGAATGCATTCTGAATCGATATGATCAAACCAAATTTATAATTTCAAAATACTAAAAGCTTATAACATATAAAATACAAATTTGATTACAATATATGCCTACAACCACATAATGAATAAATGTAAAATTGATCAAACCAAGCTTATAATTTTGAATTACTAAAAGCTTATAACACCTGAAAGAGAAATTGGCTGAAATAAAAGTATATTAATTTTATAATTGATTGGATGTTTTCTTACCAGAAAGAAACTGATGTTGCATGCTTTCTTTGTTATATGTAGTTAAAAAAAAATTGGAGATGAGAAAAAAACAGCATTCACATTTGATCTCCTGACATGGATATCACATGAGGTTTTTACGGTCTCTTGAAATTGAAACGTGAACAATGCTAACATTTTCTCATTTCCATCTTTTTATTCGTAACGACACATGAGAAATGAAGCATACAAATGTACTCTTTTTGGTAAGAAAAAATCTGATTTATTAATTTTTTATTAATTGTAAAATTAATATTCTTTCTCGTAATTTGGGATGTTTTTACTTGAATTCTTTATATCTGTTGCATTTTGAACATACATTTGTATCTACACGATGATTATTCCATTGCCATTTAATTTCATTATTGTTTTATTTACTTACCGCTGCAACATATAAATTTGAAATAACTGTGATTAACATTAATTATAAATGTTTTACTAATATGATAGATACAATGGATACATAAATGAAAAAAGATTGGAAATTATTAGTTTAAGGGAATAAGAATATCCCAGGGGTGTGAAATAGATGACTATAAAAAGAGAAGAAAAAATTACATTATTAACTAAATGTAAATACATTAATAGTCAAATGCCTTTGCTACTTGGGATTTCATAAGGATTTCGAGTGCTGGAAATGCCAGATGTAGAATTGAACTGAGGATCTTCCATTCCAGAGTCAGATACTTTACCACTACATTAAACCATGTGGGATTAATTAAATGTAAATCAATAAAGTTAGGTTTTAGAGTTTATAAAAAAAAAACAAAAACATATTATTGAAATGAGTTAGGGTATAAATGGAAAAACACAAAATTCTTGGAGAAAAATATAGAATAGATATTACAAAAGATGGGAGTATATTTTAAGAAATCTTGAAGGAATAGATTTAGGACTGTTAAGAATAATTAAGGATTTTTACAAAGATAATTTTTATAAATATTAACTAGAAAGATATGGAGTTATTAGAAAGTGAACATATAATTAAATAGAAATAATAATGTTCTATTGTCATCACTATTATTTTTTTCTAAAAGAATCGGGGGATTAAGGTAAGAATATTAGCAATAAGAATGGGATTTTCATAATAGCAGCTGTGAGAATATATAATATGGCAGGTCTCCTTTTTACAAATGATATAACTTTTTTGTAAATAGTGCAGAAGATGGGAAGCTATTATTAGGAAAGCATGCAGAGATAGAGGAAAAAACTCACAAAATTAAATTCTGTGAAGAAAATTTTTAAGTTATTAGTAATTAGTAGAAGGAGGAAGATTGAATGATAGAAAAATAGTGTATATATATGTTAGAGAAGTGAAGATCTTAAGTTGAAAAGAGTTGACTGGGATCTATAATGATAAAGTACAAAAAAAAAAAAATAGAACAGAAATAATTAAAATGTAACATTTTCTGTATATCAAATGTGAGGGAGATACAACAGTTTGCAAAAGGTTGATGGACTTAGTTGACATTTGGGATTGAGGCAAGATGTATTAACCACAAATGTTTAAATAGAATTCAAAATGAAGTAGATAGATATGCAGTTAATTGTGGACAGAGCAACACTTTAGATAATCGTATTTAAAGGAAGCAAATAAATGAAAATTGAATAATAAAAAACTTTAATTGTATTACATGGAGAAGATAATTAACTCAGCAAGCAATTAAAGTTTTATGATATGTGAAATGTTTATTTAAGAAATGAGATAGTTGTACAGAGAATTATTCTACATTTGTAATGATGAAGAATAGAAAAGAAGATAAATGAGTTGATTGAAGAAAAAGAAGCAGAGTTAGAGAAAATGAATATGATTAGAAAAATAGTTGAGTTATATAAGAATAAAATATGTACAGAATAAAAAATACATGATTACATTAGAAGGAACTTATTTTTTTTGAGATAAGGAAGAGTGCTTTGGATACCAAGGAAAGGAGACAAAAAATAGAATAAGAATTTGGATTGCATGTGTCTTATGTTTATTGGGAGATGAGATAGAAGATGTATTTTTGGAATTTAAAATAGTGAAAGAGCAACAGGGTAAGTACAATTGGGAAAAGTATAAAAGCAAAAGAAGTGAAGCAGGTAGAGATTTTAAGTTTTTTTTTTAGACTTTTATGGCAAGAATAATGAACGTGGAAAAGGATAGTAGGATTGATGTAATAGATTATATTAAAATGGAATAAGAGATTAAAAAAGAAGATGAACATCTGTGTTGATGGAAGATTTAGCAATAAGGATATTGGATGAGAAGACATAATTGGCTTATTGAAGTATAAAAAGATATTTGTCTAGTAGAGTTTCTGGGTATCAGAGAGGAAAATATATATATGTACATGAAACCTCAATTATATTTTCCTAAAATAACTTTCTTAATTGTTAAAAAAATGTATAATTCTATGACATGCAAATGGTTAATGCTACACCAATAAAAATATTAATTTTCACTATTTTGCTCAATCTCTCAATACTCACACGCAAACACCCAACACTGCATGCAAAAATATTTAAGAAATAGTTTTTTTAATTTTTTAAAAATTCATTATCAGACTAATACATGTAGAAAATAAAATATTACTATGTAAAGTAGGGAATTATAATTTTTTCCAGTTAATCTTTTTTGAAACATAAGATAAAAACTACTAAATAAAGAAAGAAATAATCTTTTTTAATCTTCTTTTATTCTTTTTTTCTTGTTTTTAAATCTTTTTTTGATGACTTGATTAAAATGAATTTGACTATACATATTGTCCTAAATGAATTTTTAAATACAGTATTTTAAATTTTACTGTAACTTCTTTCTCTTCACAAATTAGGGTAAGCCATTAATAAAAAAAGATTAAAGAAGGCAATAAAATCAACATCTGTTTGCAATTTAAATTTAATTAAAAGCAATGTATTTGATTACTATTATGAAAGAAATTCATTGAATAGGTTTACAAATGAAAACACTGGATTTTTGTATGCATTAACAAGTGGCAGCACTTTCGTACTTGAATGGAAGCTATTATCATGTTTTAATAAGATGGCACAGAAGTTTTTTCAGGTAGTTGGAATAATACGAGAGTAAGATTATTATTTAAAGGAAAGAGTAAGGATCATAGAAAGTTAAACAATTATAGACCAACAGCAGTAACATCAGTTTTATATAAAGATTTTTTCATATATGGTGGCTGGAAGAGGTGCAAAATGGATGGAAGAAAATAATGTAGTGGGGGAAATGCAAGAAGTTTTAGGTCAGATAGGCATATAAGAGATAGTTTATTTGTAGTTACACAACTTATGGATATGAGTAGGAATTTAGGTAGACAGTTATATATGTTTTATAGATATAGAGAAGGCATATGATAGAGTAAATAGAAATAGATTATTGATAAGTCCGTATATATCAGTTAGGGGATATAGAATCAGTTAAAGTTAAAAATGGGGTGGGACTAAGGCAAGGATGGCCTATGCCACCTATTTTGTTTTTGTTGTATTTGAGTTAAATGGAGAGAGCAATAGAAAGACTAGGAAAAGGGATAGAGATACTGCTAATAGGTGGCAAGAGAGTATATACATTGTCAGGTTTTTTTTTGCAGATGATGTCTTTTTGTGTACAGAAAGAAGAGAAGATATGGAAGTTATGCTGAGAACATGCACAAGGGTGGGTAAAGATATGGGGATTAAATTTAGTGAAGAAAAATCAAATATAATGATGGTGAATATTGGGGAAAGAGAAGACAAAGATTTCTTATTGGGGGATATAAAGTTAAGGGTGGTGAATAGATATAGTTATTTGGGAATCATCTTGAGTAATCAGAAAAATTGCTTGGATGAGAGAAAAAATTGATAAATGAAGCAAAGAAAAGAAAGGGATTGATAAAGAAATTAACAGTGTTTTCATATAATAAATATGATGTAGCTATAATTGTATGGAAGGGAGTGGCAGTAGCAGGGTTAACATATGGCAATGATGTGTTATGTGTTAGTAAAGGGGTATTAGATTACTTAGAAAAAGTACAAAGGGAAGTAGGAAGATATGCATTAGATGCAGAGATGTGGCAGCAAAGGAGGCAATTCAAGGAGAAATGGGATGGTCACATTTTTATATGAGAGATGCAAAAGCAAAATGAAAATGTTTGGTAGATTGCAGTTTTAGGGATAATAAAAGAATAGCCAAAATAGTATTTAATTGGGTTAAAAGTAAAGGGTAGACAACAAGATGGGTGAGAAAGGTAATGCGGTATGCAGAAGATTTGGATAAAGAATTTATGTCAGTATACTTGTACGAAAGGTGGGATGATTGTTGAGGGTTATAGTGGTATGGAGTGGGATAGAAGAATAGATGTATTAATAAAGAATAAGCAGTTGGAGAAATGGAGAACGAGTATGGAGAATAAAATGAGTTTAAATCTATATAGAAGTAAACGGAACATTGGGTGTGAGTTAATTTATGATAATAGTAAGGAAAGTAGTTTATTGTTTAAGGCTCGAATGGGATCTTTAGCAACAAGGGAATATACCCGTAAATGGAAAAATATGGGTGATTTAGTCTGCAAGCTGTGTAAGGAAGGCATAGAAAATGCTTGGAAGCAGAAAGGGTACAAATAATGAAGTTAGGGAAGAATAAATATGAAGAAAGTGATTATACAGAAAATGAGTTATTGATTTTACGCTGGGTTTTGGAAAAGATAAGAGGGATTTGGATATGAAGGCCATGGAGTTGACAAAGATTATGTTGGGGAAATGGGATAGAGCAGATTATGGGAAAACTTAGGGTGGAGAATGGAAAGGGAAGGTAAAGTGGCTAACAGGTTTCTCTGGGCATAGTTTCTGAGAGATTCCTGGCTCCATATAAGGAGAAGTCACAGTGCATTACATCAATTAAAGAATAAATTTATTAATAAGAACAGAGAGTTAGAGAGATGGAGAACTAGTATGGAGAGTAAAAAGAGTTTAAATATACACCTGGGTCTCGTTTTATGTGGTACATAGATTCCTCAGAAAATGCGCACAAAAGAAATCACACAAAAATAGACCTAACTTACCTTGAAAAATGGGGGATACGTACTGTAATTTCCCAAAAATTGCATAAAAGCAAAGGAACATCGTAAAATTACTTTAAAATTCACATAAAAAAAAATAAATAAGAAAATAAAATATGATTAATAAAAAATTTGAAATTTGAAAAAAATTGATACAAGACAAACTTTTTATATTTTTTTATTAATTACAGTATTTAATTTTATTCAAAACAATATATTTTTATGCGTAATTTACATTTTTTTCATACAAGTACCGTATTTTAATTATTATCGCTATTTGAGACATCAGATTTGTCATGATGTGATGTGAGATACTGAAGCTTCTCCTAAATGAAGTCAAGAGGAAATACAACTAAAATGTTTTCCAATCTCTGTTGATCCTTCCCATTTCGCTAAGCGATCTATTTTTGTTTCCATAGAAATTCATTTTCTTGGGTGTTTTTTTCTCTTAGTTAAAGTAAACTAAAAGTTTAAAATAAAAATAAGAACTTAGACTTACGATAATAAAAAGAGACTGACTCACCACTATTGGGCAAAATTTAATTAAAACTAACAATTAAAAATTAAATTCTTATTTTTGTCTTTAATTTTCAATTCTGTTTAAAAATCAAATTTCATCGTTTCACATCACCTCATTACGTAATTTTTAAATTGTTAATTACAATTGAAAATCAGATTTTAATTGTCAAATTTAATTATGCCCACCGCTGTTACTCACCTTTTAAAAATAAACTTGTGGACACTAAATGATTAATTGATTACGTACTCGTTTTATAATAAGCAAAAATTGAACATGATTATAATCTTGTAAAATTTATTACTTACGGACACTAAATGATTAATTAATTACATACTTTTTTTTATAAAAAGCAAAAATAGAACGTGATTTAAAATGCAAAAACAATAACAAACATAGTATTTTTCATCTATAACATTTGAACAGATTTACATTATAGTCTTATAAAATTTAATGTGTGTATATAAAATGGGGAAATTCAGATTTTAAGTGAATTATGAACTTCTTTATTACATAAAATCTTTTACAGTACTATTATAAAGCACTGAAAATATTGAAATTATTAGATGGAAGTCAAACTCCGATAATGCGCTATTACTTTAATATGAAGTGAGTGCACGAAATTTATAATATTTAAAGTAATAGTGCATTATCGGAGCTCGACTTTTGATCTAATAATTTTTATTGCATAAAAGAAAACTGCATATAAAGATATTAAGAAGAATCATGAATTGCATAACTTCAAAATCTCATTAAATCGCATAAAATGAGACCAGGTGTATATAGAAGTCAATATTAGGTGCAAGTTAATATATGATAATAGTAAGGAAAGTAGTTTATTGTTTAAAGCTAGAACGGGATCTTTAGCAACAAGAGAATATACATGTAAATGGAAAAATATGGGTGATTTAGTCTGTAAAGTGTGTAAGGAAGGAATAGAAAATAATGAAGTTATGGAAGAATAAATATGAAAAAAAAATGATTATACAGAAAGTGGATTATTACTTTTTATGCTGGGTTTGGGAAAAGATAAGGGGGATTTAGATATAAAGGCAATAGAGTTGACAAAGATTATGTTGTGAAAATGGGATGAAGCAGAATATGGGAAAATTTAGAATGTGAATGGAAGATAAAGTGGCTAACAGGTGAAACTTAGAATGGGGAATGGAAAATAAAGTGGCTAACAGGTTTCTCTGGGTGTAATTGTTGAGAGATTTCTGACTTCATTTAAGGAGTAGCCACAGTACATCACATCACATCAATGGAAAGGGAAGGTAAGATGGCTAACAAGTTTTTCTGTGCATAGTGACTGAGAAATTCCTGACTCCGAGAAATGAGAAGCCATAGTGCATCACATCGCAATATGCAGTAAGGACGTTTTCACAAATATGATTTAAAGGTAAGCAATATGTAAAAGACTCCAGCTAGCAATGAAATCATCTGCTTTCAGTTTAAAAGAATTTTTGAGAGTCACTATCGTAAGAGAAATCCAATAAATAGATAGCACATTCATACTTAATCACAGTGTAGTGTATATAAGGGTTTGTTTATTCAGTTGTACCTTAGAGAGGAGTATATTCACTAGTAAAAAGATATTTAACCAACCAAACATTACATATCACACTAGCTTTACATAATGCTGTTTAATAGCTATTTTTTTTTCCTCATCAGATTTATGTCATCTAGTGTAAGCTTTAGTAATCAATACATGTTAGATAAAGTGTTTAATAAATTCCTATCCTGTGTTATCTTATTTGATATCCTTAGATTACTTTCTAGCATGTAATTTTCACCAGTGAGAAACTTCAGATCTCAAGATTAATGCATTCAGATTTTTTTGAATCTGCATTAGATGCAACTACTCCCAGGTCCAAAGCTCTTCACTAATGAAAGTCTATAGATATTGGATGGGACAGCTCTGGATAGGAATTTATTAAAAAATCATCCAGCATTCATTAATTGGTCAAACTTACTCAATGTGGCATAAATGGGGTTAGAGAAAAGAGAATTTGCTACAAAAGAAATTTATTAAAAGAAAAAGTATCACATATGAGAAATGTTTATCATGTTAAACCATTCATAACTGAATATGATGTAGAAATAAGCCAGTGGACAAGATAACACCCTTACGACTCATATATGCAAATTTTGAAAGATTGAAAGCGTTGGAATTCTATAACTGTCTGGAATTTATATTAAGAAAGAAGTGTCTTTTTCCATATTTATAATTTACTTCTTTCATTTTGAATAACATTTGCAATCTATTTAGTATACCATTAGTGTTGTTTTGTTAATTTTGTGTTTGTATGTTTGTCTACAGTGAAATCTGCTGTACTGAATTATTGGTTTCAGAATATCATGTTGTGTTATTTCCAGACCCATGAACTAGACCCAAGTTGCTATCCAAAACAATCATTTAAGTATGCAAATCAAAAATTCACAAGGGTTGATACTTAATAAATTAGAAATGTAAGTAAAGTGAATAATGTAGTATATTCATATGCTCAGTCCAAAATGCTTAAGATTGACCTATATAATTGCATCTAGACACAAAAAGGTAAAATGACCTTTAATTATTTTTTCAAAAGTGTTTATTTTGTGACTTGGATTCAGAGTTTACTAGTATTTATCATTGCTAATTGAATATTAAAGTACGGCATTTGTTTAAAAAAAAAGGTAAAATGACCTTTAATTATTTTTTCAAAAGTCTTCATCTTGTGACTTGGATTCAGAGTTTACTAGTATTTATCATTGCTAATTGAATATTAAAGTATGGCATTTGTTTAAAAAATGATTACCTTCATATCAGAATATAATATGAAAACTAAAATTTATCTTTCAAAAGGATAAAATTAAAATGTATACAAGCTTACATATTCTAATTAAAAATTTACAATTGGTTTTCAGAACTGTTTTCTTAGGAAGAAAAATTTAGTGCAGGTCTTATCTGTACTAACAGCTTTATCTTGCTTTATAAGATTATGTATTTCATTTCTTTTCTGAATCGAATGAGCCATACTTTTCTGGCAATAAAACTCTTTCACAAAAGACTTAACAAAAAATTATTTAAACAGGCAAAACCCTCCATACAGTAGTGCCATTCAGTGCAAGCCAGAGTAATCAAGGGATGCCAGAAGGCTTGTGCATAAAATTCCTATCTAATGCCTACTCATCCAATATCCCCAGACTAGTTTCTGGCTTGTGGTCTTCATCAGTGAGGAACCTTGGATCGGAGAGCACTGCACCTAGATATTGAGATCTAATGCAACCCTCCAGCAGCCACCTTTTTGCTCTAAATAGATGGGGATTTTATGCACAAGCTTTCTGGCATTCATTGATTACTCTGGCTTGCACTGAGTGGCACTATTGTATGGAAGGTTTTGCCAGTTTTAATAACAGTTAGGAACAAGCCTAAGAAATGGTGATCATGTGATGTTTGGTGGTTTAATGCCAATTCTGTCTAGTAGGATAGTGGTGACTATGGTTATTAAAGAACCAAAGACATCAAAAGGTATGGTACTGAACTGAGTTCAGACCTATATGATTATATAAGCTAATGAGCTTAGATTGAAAAATTGTGTTGCAAAGACATCAAAATGTATGGTATTGAACTGAGTTCAGACCTATATGATTATATAAGCTAATGAGCTTAGATTGAAAAATTGTGTTGCAAAGACATCTAAATGTATGGTACTGAACTGAGTTCAGACCTATATGATTATATAAGCGAATGAGCTTAGATTGAAAATATTGTGTTTTCAATTTTATTCTCATAGTTTTGTAATGAAGTAGAGATAAAAGATGGCTGCTGGGATGTAGGTTCACTGCTCTCAGATCCAAGGCTTCTCACTCACGAAGGCTACAAGCCAGAAACTAGTCTGTGGATATTGGATGAGTAGGCACTAGATAGGGATTTTATGCACCAGCCTTCTGGGATCCATTGATTCTGGCTTGCACTGAGTGGCACTACTGTATGGAGGATTTTGTCTGCTTTAATAACAGTTTTGAGCAAGCACAAGAAATGGTGATCATGTGATGTTTGGTGGTCTAAAAATATTTAAATAATTGTTGATCGTTTCTTGTAGGATGATTTTATTGATGCTATTGTATGTTGTTTATTCCATATTACCAAAAGAATTTTCATTTCTGTAATGTTATGATGTAAAACTGCTCAAGTTAGAAATCCTTTTCACTCTGCATTTTTAAATTTCATTTTTTCAAAAAATGGTATGAAGTCATTGATTTATTGTGGGTCATTTTACAGCTTTCTCTTTTAGAAATAACATCTCTTTATTAACTTAAACGTTGATGAGTTTTTTATGCTATTTTCTTGATTCATGATTAAAATTAATATTTCTATAGATATGAAAAAAATCTAAAAGAAAGACAAGTTGAATGAGCTGCAGAAGAAAAACTTGTAAAATGGTATAAGACAAATGATATTTTATTTAAAGCTGAAATGCTTGAAGTTTTACATATGTGATTGCTATATTATTCAATAGTGCTTCTAACTTTTTTATTTCAGCTAATGATATTAGTCAATTTAACAATTTCATGTTTAACATTTAGATATTTTTACTGCATTGCTGTTTTGAAATTTTTTTTTTTATCTCAATATTAAGAATCTTTCAAATTCGGCTTTTATGATTGAAGGATAAGATTATTTTAACATATACATATAGGAGAATACTTTTGAAACAAAAATGACATTTTTACCACTAGAGGTAGGAAAAGATAAATGAATTAAATGATAAGTAAGGAAATAGATATGCCATTGTATGGTCTATAGCTGTTATATAAACCTTAATTTAGTGGAAAAAAAATCCATTTATTTGCTTTGTCTTTATTGTATCAGATCTACCTGTATGTGTGATAAGTTAGTTTTCTATCTGATTGCAAATGAAGTAACTAGGCAACAGGATTCTGCAATTCACAAAGAATATTTTAACAGTATTTGCAGTTACTTATAAATGCTTTTTACTTGTCATGGTTTATTTTAACTTCTTAATGAACAGAGTGGGCAAATTACTATAATGTTTTGTTAACACAGTTGTATTTCTTTAATTATTTTATTAACACAATTGTAATTCATTTAAACAAAGCATTGTAGCACCTCCTAGTAAATGATTGTACAAAACAAAAATATAAAGACAAAGAATAAAAGTTATAAGTAAAAAGCAACAGATTAGAATCTGGAATTGCTAAAAGTTATAAGTAAAAAGCAACAGATTAGAATCTGGAATTGCTATTCATGTAAATAAAGCGTAGAAATGTGACTGCATAATTGTTACCGTGCAGGGAATAATCAATAGCATAATAGGCTCATGATGATTGAGAACCATACTAAGTGGAAAGATTAAGCTAAATGGGGAAAAAAAAAAGATAATGAGAGAATAAGATTATGCTCACCCACTGACTTTCTATTCACAAGAAATTCAGCAATTGAGTTAAATATTTCTAACTCTACTTCATAATGAAATTCAACACATTGCATAATGATCTTTCAACTTATAAATCATTTAAGATTTAACAAACCTTATCTTTGGCTATTTTATGTATTTTCAAGTTACAAGATATTAGGTCAGGTGATTATGTAGCACAATTGGTGATATTCTATCCCATTTCTATTATGGTGAGAAGCTGCATTGTTTCCAAGTGAACACAATTTGCAAAATAATTAAATACAAAAATATTAAATATATTGTAGAGCTAGTCAGAAAATTTGCTTAGTCCCACAACTTATTATACCATGAATGTGCTTTGGTTAGCTTCTCCAACCCCAGTTTGTTCTGGTTGAATTGAATAATGTAGTTAGTCAGGTTTATCTTTAAGACAGTATCACCATAATGAATGAGAATGTTTGCATCTGAGCACAATACTAATAATATTTCATGAGCTACCAATTCAAACAAAAGTGCTGAGAATATGCTAAAGCCAGTGATGACGATTCCCTCCATTCTAGATTGATCTACTTAATTCAATGAACATTACACAATACTATAATTAGACTACTATTATCAGTTTCTTGTTTGTTGGTCTTCTTCGGGTAGGAGACACTATATATGATACTTGACTTTGGTACCTATCCTGCTGCATCTAACATATTGTAAAGAAATGCAGTTGCTATTTTGATGACATATTCACATGGCTGTACAATTAAGTTGACTTCTGTTCAAGTTGTTTGAAATTTTCAAATACTAGTTTGGAGGATAGAAGAAAAGATGTAGAAGAGGTTACAGCTTAATACAGTGCAGTCGAGGACAACCATTACCCTGAAATTGAATTTCAACTTGGTAGAAACCAATAATAGCTATAGATACATTAATACAGAATATTATGATGAATATTTTTTAATAACATGGTAGAATTAAAAAATGTTGCTATTGATATTAAACTGTGTATCACTGGATAGTTTAATAATAATCAATGTGGTATATAAATTGTTTTAACTGCATGTTAACAGCAATAAGAATCTTAATTTAATAGATGAAGTGGAGATATCAAAGCTAGAGAGAATTCCTGGATTATTTTCTACTGAAGAAAAAAAGATCAATATGGTAAATACTGAAGAATTCAGTGTGGTAAATTGGGTGGAATTAATAATATATGATTTATTATTCTTACTATTAGTTACTCTTAAATTGGCTTTCTTAGTTGCACTATATGGCAATTATTCATTCAGCAGCTTCTTTGTATTTTAAGCTAGTACTTGAAAATATTGGAACATCCTATGCCAACTTGTTCATGTATCAATGCAGATGATCTGTCCATTACATGAATATCCTAAAATTTGAGTACAAGCCAACTTGTTCGTGTACCAATGTGTATGATCTATCCATTACATTGGTGCTTAAACACCATGATTTTTTGAGCAATTGGCAGCATATTTATTATCATATTCATTTCCAATCTCTAGTCTCTCTTCTCCACATCAACCCAGCACTTTCTTATTTCATCCATCCATCTCACGTATGATCTCTTTCCAGATCTTTAACAATCTCTTGGAATCCAGTTTAAGATTTTAATTGTCCATTATCTCTTCAAGAAATATGTTTAGCCTAAAATTCATTTCAGTTTCTTAATACTCTCAATAAATGTTATAAAGTGTATTTAATGCAAACTATCAGTAGGAAAGTGTTAGTGCATATTATATGGAATATTGAGTCATATTTATGAAGTAACTGTTGCATGCGGTCTTTTGTTTAATGAAATGCCACAGTGTATTTTGTGATACAAGAGTATGAAGCTGGAATGTTTTTTGATATTTATAACCTATTGCATATACAGTGTAATGATGATGGGCCCAATGTCTGCAGATGTATGTATGATGCTCCCTTTGCTAGTAATGGTGAAGGTTGTGACATATTGATAATATGCTTTAGTGTCAATGCATCTACATATGGAACAACCAGGGTTATTGTAAGGGTTTTGTTCTCCAGCTAAAAGTAGCTAGAAATCTATTTTTCAACCAGGGTAATATAGTTGGATTGACTAATTAATGGCTAATCATATGAATTTTGAGCTTCTTTGGAATGTATTTTAAAACAGTTATGTTAAAAAAGTTTAATAAATAAAATTTTGTTTTATGGAAGCACTGTTTATCTAATTTCTAATCTCTCATTAGTCATCGCTTGTTCATATTTCAATTCTTCAATAATCTTCTTTTAATCTTATGAATTGCGGCTGAAGATGCTGACACATTTTTATTCTTTAATTAGACGTACGGCTATTCTAACGCCAGTCTATTCTTGTTTTTTTTTTTTTGACTTCTTTATCTCTGTATTTTCTCTTAGGGAATTAGAATGGTCATATTCCTTTCCGAATGGGTCTAATAAAATATGAATAATCAAAAACTTTTATTTACGATCTAGAACTCTTCCTATGCGCTGGCATTTAATTTTCTCCTTTTTTGTTTGACTTGATTTTTTAAATTAATTGTTTATATTTTCAGTCTTTCAAAGTAAAAGTACTAAATTTTTCAATTGTGGGGGTGGGGGGAATCTAACCAGATTTGTGACATTTGATATAAACCACAATCCGTTATGTTTTTAAAGCTTTTGACTGGAATGGGGATAGGGAGTAAATAAAGTATTAATTTGAGTTTAAAGAACTCTTGTTCACTGACACCAACAACTGTTTTACAACGACAGATTTGCATTTTAAAGAAAAGTTAGAATAATTCCATTCTGTCATAAATCAAATGGCATTCCAAACATTCATATCGTGAAATAGAATTGTAGAATGGATGGATTTTTGTAAAAGTCCGGAAACATTAAGAGGGAAAAAATAACTATAAAATTAGCTGGATCTGTATAGTATTTTTCGTTAGGAAGTATTAGCTAAAAAACCAGAGATTTAACGGTGATGTTTTAAGATAAATATATTTTAAAATAAAATTTTTCCATACTATTTTTTTCAAATAAAGAAAAGAAAAAGTATTTTATGAAATGGAACTGCTATATATGACACACCGTTCGTGATCCTTTCATATCATAAATCAGGTTTAGGATAACTATAACACTAGAATTGTGTTTGTATAATCGATTTCCATTAGTTAATTACATACACAATTATTCAGAATCCAACCTTTTCATTTTTTTTTTTTTGCTAATCTTTTATTCTTTGTCATTCTATTTTTTTTTTCTAGATTTAGAAGACTTTATTTATTTATAAATGACTGCTTATGACAATGAAGATATGCCTATACATTAAGGGATTTGCCAAGGGATGAATGTTCGAATAAATTTTTTCTGAAACCAAATTGAGTCAGGCCGATTATAAAAGTTTATTTTTGCTTAGGAGCAACAACAAAAAGCGACAATTCGTCACTATTTTCTAAAAGAGAAACCAACTTATCTGATTTTTTTTAAAAATCCCCTTTATGCAACTCACCCAACCATAATGAAAACTGAACCATATTTCAATCACATTTTTTTTGTTTTTTACAATTACTGCATCAACATTAATTTGATGAAGTGGTGGAAGGTCAACCTCCCACCCACTAGTCCATCCAATAACTAGTCATAGCATGATCATTAGTCCATCCCCCAACCATTATCATGATCATGGTGTGGTAGCTAGTCCATCTACCAATAATTCCCTCAGTCATGAAAGGTTAATCTAAAAATCATTCCCATGAAATGTGTTGGCCAGTCCATTTATCAATTATACCCATTTTCATGGGATGGTAGTTAATCCATGTCAGCCATTCTTGTGATTATGATGTAATAGTTTTTCTCCAGAAATTTCTACTGTTGTGATGTTATGATTAATCCACATATCAATTATTCACATGATTGTGGGTATTGAGTAGTCCATCTGCCAGCCATTCTCATAATCATGTTATGGTGATTAGTCAATCATGGTGTATCAGTTATCCTACCTTATTTCCATGATCATAGCGTGTTGATTAATTCATTTTCCAGTCATTTTTAGAGCATGAAATGCTAATTAGCCTACATATCAGCATTTCTCATGATTATAGTGTGGTGATTATTCCACCTTCCAGCTATTGCTATGATAATGGTGTATTGTTAGTTCATCCATCAGCCTCTTCATAATTTTGGTGTGATTGTTAATACTGTTAACATGCATTCTCTTGTTCTTGTTGTATTGATTAGTCCATCTAGCCATTCCCATAATCATGATTTTCATTTAACCATCATTCTTATGGCCATGATGTGTTTGTTGGTACATCTTCCAGCAATTCTCATGATTGTGGTAGTTTTATTAGTCCACCTTTCAAATATTTTTATGATCATGTTGTGGTGGTTAGTGGGATTTTTATTAATCCACCTTTCAATCTTTTTCATTATCACATTGTGATGATTAGTCGAACTTCCAGATTTTCACCTATTCATGGTGGGTATGGGATAATCCATCTGACTATTCCCATTGGCAAGGTTTGGTGGTTAGTTTATTTTCCAACAATTCTTATGTTCATCGTGTAGTTCAACTTCCAGCCATTTCCATAATTATAGGATGGTGGTTAGTTCAACTACTAGCCAGTCTCTTGATCATGATAAGTTGGTTAGCTCATCTTCCAACCATTTCCATGAACCTGGTATGTTGGTTAATTCACATGCCAGCATGATTATGGGGTGCTGGATAATCAATCTTATTCCCACGAACATCATAATGTCCATGTTCCAATCATTGCCATAGATCATGGTCTATGTACTATCCATTACCATGATTACAGAATGGCATTTTCATTTGCCAGCCATTCTCAAGATCATGGTATAATTTATTAGTTCATTTTTTAATCGTTCCTGAGATCATGATGTGTTGGCTATTTCTTCTTTCAGTCATTTCCATAATTATAGAATGATTGGCTAGTCATTCTTATTTTGTTATGGTGGTTAATCAATTTTGTCATCGTATGGAGATTAGTCAATTTATTAGTTCATTTTTTAATCATTCCTGAGATCATGATGTGTTGGCTATTTCTTCTTTCAGTCATTTCCATAATTATAGAATGATTGGCTAGTCATTCTTATTTTGTTATGGTGGTTAATCAATTTTGTCATCGTATGGAGATTAGTCCATTCGACAGTCATTTCTATATCCATGGAATGATAGTTAATTTTCTCCCAGCCATGATTAAAACTTGAGTCTACGCTGTGGTGGTGGTGGTGGTGGGGGGATTTTATTATCAGGCTGATGATTTTGCTATTTATTTGTCAGTAATAAATATCTTCCTTTTATTATCAATTTACTAGCATGTTTAAATTTTTCTTTCAGATAGCCAGTCTTAAGTTAATATAGCCTGCCTAATTTTTATCTGTAAAATTCCAAAACTTATATCTTTTTTCTGTGTGAATATAATATTAATAATGAGCTATGAATATGATATATATCGAAAGCATGCTAAGCATGAGTAAAAGTGCTTAGACAAAATATCTGGTTATCTTTTCTGTATAAATACCCAAACATTTATTTTATTAATGTTATCTGCAAAAGCATATTTAGCTATTTTTAGCTAGAGGGGAAAGATTCCAGTTTAATTTGGATTGATCTAGTAGATTTGAAATTAATGATAACAAGAGACATTTAATGAAGTTAGTGTAATTAACACAATGTAAGTGGCCAGGAGGTGATTTATAAAATCTGATCAGTGAGTGCATATTTCAATGGGTAGGATTGTAGTAGGAAAAATAAAAAATGGAGAGGTAGAATTCATATAATTAAAAAAAGCACATTTTGATAAGGAAGTTTAAATTATCAATAATTTGTCAAAGTTCATATCTATGGGTGAAACTTGCGGACACAAAATTTGCAAAGCTTCCAGTTTCTTCACAGAACAGTCTGTTATGAAAGGCATGACACAATTAATTGGAACTTGTGAGCAAGAACTGACATGAGAACATTTATCTTGCAGCATATTGAAAAAGTTTGATGATAATTATGAGTGAAAACAGTTTTTTTAGAATCTGCCGTGAGGAAAGAGTTTCTCCATAATTTCTTTGTGGGAAGGCGATGAAGGAAAAAAATGATACCAGAATAGAATGGAACTTTGTTTACTTTTTGGCTAATATTACTAAACATCTATCAACTGAGTATTAATCCAGTTGCTGGCTGGCATAGCTTTGGGCTAGTTAATTGGGAAAAAATTACAAAGTAATTAGAAACCTCAAAAAATTTCCAAGTTTTACATTAATTTAAGTTCAAAGTTATAGATATAAATGCATTACCTTCTGCACTGTGAGACATTATTATTGTTGTTAGTCCAATAAATATATGCTATCTTGTTACTGTTAATTTTATTGATTCCAGAAAATTTACAGAGTATGCATTGTGATTGAATGATAAAATCAATTGGCCATCACTTGTCCATGATTGTCTTACAGATCTCATGAAAATTATTGAAGGAATTAGTTGTTGGTCATTAAGATTTATCATTAGTTAATTAAAGAAATTAGGAAAATTAGTTTTGAATTGCTTAACATTTACTCTCTAATTATTAGTTTATTAATGAGTCTGTAGTTATTTGTAACTGGAGGTTAAAATATAGAAGAAAATCTGTTAATACCTTTTATTAGCATATGACCAAGCAATATCTTCTTCAGTTAACCTCTACAAAAAGATTAGGGTATCCTTTTATTTATGAAATTGCTAACGAAATTAGAAGAAACTTTTAGATTTGAATTGCTTATTAGTAGAAATAAAGAGTAAAAAGGATTGTATTTACCAATATTGCATCCATTTGTTAATGCCAATAATGGATGAGTAATGAAAAGGTAGGGTATGATTTAAGTTATGAAGGGTTACAAATTGGAATTTTATAGTTTGCATATCAAATTATTTTTTTCTTGATAAAACCATGGGATCTTCAGTTGAAAATAGCTAGATGCACTTATACTGGTTCAGAGATGATTTGTTTATAGTCTTGTGACTTAAAATATCTGAAAAATCTTTTGGCCGTTTTAATTTGTGCATTGGATTCCTCCCTAAAAAAATTTTTTTAAAAAAAAAAAAAAACAACACATTTTTTTTTTAAAGGTTTTTTTGCACATTAAAAAGTATTTTTTTTCCCATATTTAAACCCGGGTTTAAATTTAGGGCCTGGAAAGGAATTTCAGACAGCCAACCCTAGCAACTGAACTAATTATTCAATCTTAGTCAGGAAATGGATCTCTAGTTATTCTTAACTAATGAGTAAAAGAATAAAAAATTGCTGAAATCCTCATTTCAAGACAACTGGAAGCTCTTCTCCACTCTTCTTTTATAAGAGTCTATTTGAAGAACTTTTTATTCTTAGAATGGGGTATTTAATTTTTTAAATTTTGGCTCACTGTCTACTTCAAGAATATAAATACTATATACATAGACAATTCTCCTAATTTTTTTCAAGCCTAATTAATATTATTTTGAAATAATCTGTGCTGTACAACTATTGCTAACAAATCAAAATAATAGGGGACGTTTGAGTACCAAAGTAGTTGTAGGTGACAATCGGTAGATTAATCGGGATACTACTTCCGTTCAACAATATTATTTATCTTTTTCAAAATTATTTACGATATATTTTACAACCTCTTGCTTACATTTAACAGAAAAGTAATATAAAGACTTCAAACCATTTAACAAATTATGGAGAAATATGCGTTGCGAATAATTGGAAGAGGACAGAGAGAAAAGACTAAATCATGAAAAAATTAAGAGATTGAATATTACTAGAAAAAATGGCAAAGTGACAGGTAAAGTCTTAAATTGGATCCTAAGAGATGTAAAAGATGTTGAAAGAGATCACTTGTGAAATTAAATAAATAACATAAGGAAATGTGTTGATCTATTATAGAGAAATTATGGATGTAGAAAAATTTAAAGAAACCATCCTGCCGTGGATTTATAATGGTGTAAAATAATAATTATAATGATGAATATGTGAATTAAAAAATGCATATCAAAATTTTCTTTTAATATCTATTTAAAATCGAAATGTTTTTTCTTGAAAAATGTTCCAAATTATCTTTATTAAGATAATGATTGTAAACGGTTACTGGTCGCATTAAATGTTTGACAAAAAGTTTTTTCATTTTAAAAATTATTATTTTTTAATTTTAAAAGTCCTGAAATAAATTGATTTCATTTGACAAAACAAGAAAAAAAAAAAATCATTCCTTTTCCTCTTCGCTTAATGTGAGAGGTGATAAAACGGAGAGGAAATTATGTGGCTTGGCGATGATTTGACAATTGCTGTAATTAAAACCGTAGTTGGGGTTAAGGGCAATTTAGTAAGTCGGTAAGTAGTCAATGTCAAAACAATTTTAATCTGGTTCTCTGCCTGCCGAAATGACGTTTACAGACCTTCGGATTAAAAATTGTTTATATCTTCAGTAAATGGAAATAAGTGAAAGTTGTTTTAACAAATTAGTTTATTTTTGCTGGTAAAACTTTGGTTTAAATGTGGGTTATCTTATGTCATTATAACTAATTGTACTAATATGAGCATTAGATAATTGATTCAAAAGTTCAACTGAATCAGCTTCCACAAATATATCAGCATAGTTTAACCCTTTATTTGATAAAATAAGATTTAAATTTCTTTTATACAAAGATAAAAAAAAAAAATCATTGTGTTAGGAGTGCATTATATTAGAATGATTAGTTCCTTGCAAGAATAAGTGTCACAAGTGACAGATTGAGAACTTACTTATCTTCATCAATTTGATTTACGCATTACTTCTAAGATTTTGCCTCCAGTCAAACATTTCTATTCAATGTCAAATGTCTGGCTAAGCTGGAGCTAGTTACAATATTGGGAAAATTTTTTGGAACTGGTTTGATAACTATTTAGCTACATGAAATCCATTTTAGGTTTAAACCTTTGAAAGAGCTAGTCATAAAACCCTGAAACTTTTTGATTGTCTGAAGGTTTTGTAGTAATGGTATTTGACTTGTAGCTATGTATTGGACAATTTTCATTATCTAGCTGAATTGTTAAATGCTTTTAGAACATTCAACTTTTATTTAAATATGTCGAAGTTTTAGCCTTTCAAGTTATTGATATATTATCTGCTAGTGCTTAATAAATTTAATATTTTTAAATATACTTTCTAAATACAACCAGTTATTACTAATAATAGCACACGAGTTTACATTAGAATGAAGCACAATATTTAAAGTAGTAGTATCCTTTTTTCTTCAGGTATTGCCAACTTGACTAATGACAATTATCGTGACAATTGAACTGTTTACCATTATATTTAAGAAATTCTGAATTTAAGGTGATTCTCTAATTAATTGGCTCTTCTGACAAAAATTCACAAATAGATCAACCTAGTATGGTAATCTATAATGTTTGTATACCATTCATTAACTTTGTCCTTAATAAAAAGGGAAAAAATGGGAATCTTTATGGATAAGCAAGTAAAATTTTTAATGACACTTTTAATAGAATATTATCAATAAATTCAATATTTATGAATCTAAAAGTCACCAGTTCAATCCCTGCAAGTGTGTTACTGTATAGGTTATTAACATTTGATGAAGTGATAATGAATGCCTCTTGAAAAATTATATTTCATACTATCAGTTGAATATATTTTGAAAAATATAAAGCTGAATTTTTCAAAAGCATTTAACTATTTAATTGAATAGTGGAAATATTCCAATAGGTATATAATTTGGGCTTTTTTTGCTTTTAGATATCTTAAATAATGTTGCATCTTTACTTCTAGATATGACAACTGAATAGTTTTATTCGAGAAGCATACTGATGGTAATTTATGCAAAGTAAATAAAAGATCTAACGATCTATAAGCATCCTATTGCAAAGCAAAGACATTTTCAGAATTCCTTATGTGACTAATCAAGTGTAAGATGATTAAAGTCAAAAATTTTTCTTCATAGATAAACCATCATTTTATGACCAATAATCACATATCTAGAAGAATTGACAATGTGTCAAGTACTTATTAAGAACTAAGTTCTATCCCGATTCAAACCCTTGGTTGTACATTGGTGTAATAGCTAGTGGATTTGCTGACTATCTTGTTAGCATGAAATTATGCTTTTGGAATTATAACTAGATATTACATTAATATGTATAATACAAATAAAATGTCCATTAATTAAAAACTTGTATATATAATATTTAAATACAATTGTATTGTCGATGCTGAATTTAATGTAATTAGAAGCGATTTGAACTCATACTTTTAAGCTCCCTACAGCTATCCACTCCATCCTTTACAACTGATAGATGTGAAGAAGATAAATGAGCTTCAATATATGTATTTTGTGCTGAATTAGCACTCATCATTTGGGCCAGATCATAATCTCCCACACACTCACATATATAATCAGTGGTCAATTATATTAAGATAGCAAATCTTCAAACTTTAGTGGACAGACTTCAATCTTCTCCACCTTCCAACTCTTAGCATTAAAAATCCAAGGGGTCAGAGTAACTTAAAGTAAACAGATATGACAACAATATTGGCATCAACAAGAGCTTTGAGCATTTCATCATTAGATTTTCAATGATATGGATGGCTGAAGAGTTGGAAGATGGAGAAGATTGAAAACCTGTCCATTAAAGTTTGAAGATTTACTATCGTAATATAAACTGAGCACTGATTATATCTATGTGTGGGAGATCATGATCTGGACGAAATGATGAGTGTTGATTCTGCATGAAATACATAGAATGGAGATTATTTACCTTTTTCAGATGTCTGTGGACATGTGTATCAGTTGTATAGGATGGAATGGATAGCTGTAGGGATATATATATATTATTCAGATTGATGTGAATAGCTCAATTGTATTCAATTATGTATTTTTTTGACTAATGATTGCCTTATTCCATTATGGTATCTGCTATGATTTTAAACTTTGTCTTGAAAAAAGTAATTATAGAACACTTGGGAAACCCTGCCAGTTGTCAATTTATTGATGTAATTTTTATAATTTTAGTACCATAGGATTTTTGGCTGGAAGTGCTCCTTTATTTGGTTTATTCATTGGGACTTAAGCTAAGAACTTTAGCTTACAAGAACCCCCTTCCCATACTTCTCACCCCAACTTTAGAATTTATTAAATATAAGGGATTTGAACTCAGACTTTCAAGCAACCTTCAACTATTCACCCTATCTCATACAAGTTCAAATCCCCTATATTTGCAATTAAGTTCCAGGTATAAGAATGCCTATATTTTAAATGTTAGAATTTATGATAAAAGTTAAATTTTCAAGCTGAAATTAAAAAATGGCACCAACAAAGCTGATTGGTATAATTATTACAAAAGAAAATATGCTCTTGATGCTCCAAAGATTTACTGGATCATATATTTCAGAAAATTTTGATATAATTGTCATGAGTTTATTGATTGCATCTTTTTTAGAATTAAAATGAAGGCTGCAACATATTACCATTTTTATATTTTATGATCAGTGTATTATAATTATGTTATGTTTTATGAGCAGTGTATCAACAATAGCTTGACTATTACAGAATATCCTAGGATCTCTACCCTCAGTTATTTATAGTTAGTATTCTATTTACCAACTAACATTGTATGATTATGTGGGTTGACTAGGATACAACAATTTTAAAAAGCTGTTGGATTTCTGCAGGAAATCCTTAATTATCTACAAAAATCCCAATACATTAATCACTTCCTCTCAAAGTATTTTTATATAAAATTAGTTAATATTATGACCTTAACACTAATATGTAATGAGTCTTAAGTTATATAAAAAGAATGCAGCGAGTGATGAATTGGGGATAGTTATAAGAATTATATATATGATGTTCATGTATAAGAAATCTCCAGGCTGCTACTTGCTTATTTAAAAATTATCATTATCCTTGGTAAAAAGAAATTTATAGATGTACCCATTTAATCATAATGATTTATTATTCTGAATATTCTGAAAGAGAATTCAATTCAGTACAAGTTTTTGCAATAAAGAGGACCCATGAGTAAGTTTGGTTTTTGGAGGATATTATTCCGAAGTATAATATTGTTCCAGTCAATTTTTGATTGGCTAGTTTTATGAAATATTCAGTTTTATAAATTCTCATGAAGAAGGGAAATTATTTCATTTTGGCTAAGTACAGCTTCATTAATAGAATTTTGATGCCTTTTTTAGTATTATACAAACATTATCACCATCATATTGCAATGAGAAATAATCTTTTTATAAACATTTGTATTATTAAAGACTGAATTAACCCTTGTGTTATAATGTATGCAAAAATTACTTAAAGTGTCAATTGAACAAATACTATGGAAATTATAATTAGATGATTTAAAAGAGAATTTTTAATCATTCTCATTCTGGAAGAATGCAGATTAAAAAAGAAAATGAAACTTACATCCAGTTGCTCAAGATGAAAAATGTAGCAAATGTGATAAATATTCAGGGGAAACGGAATATTCAGAAAGAGAAGGAAAATTGGTAAAAATTAAGTTTGTATAGAGATGGTTACAAAATGAATATAAAGATGGATTAAAAAACATGCATAAAGATGGATAAAAACATTTATAAAGATGAATAAAGAGGTATTATAAAGGTGGATAAAGAAACATGTTAGCAAAATGAATAAAGAAGCATGCATAAAGATGGAATAAAGAAGCATGTATAATCATTGATAAAGGAGCATATATAAACATGGATAAAGAAATATAAAGATGGATAAAGAAGTAGAAAGATAGATAAAGAAGCATGTATCAAAATGAATAAATAAGCATGTGTAAAGATGAAATAAAGCATGTATAAACATGAATAAAGAAGCATATATGAAGATGGATGAGAAGCATATGTAAAGATCAATAAAGAAGTATATATAAAGCTGGAAATATTGTAAAGATGGATAAAGAAGCATATATAAAAGTGGATAAAGAAGCATGTACAAAGATGGATAAGAAGTATGTATAAATTTAGATAATTATGTATAAAAATAGATAAACACATATAAAGATGGACAAAGAAGCATATATAAAGAAGAAGAGAGATTAAATGCAGAAAGAAAATTAGTGGTAAAGAAAACTCTAAAAATCTAAGGAGAAAGAAGTAATTAATGAAGGAATGGAAATAACCTTTTGTTCTTACATTCTAATTGTTTTTACATTGTCTGCTAACATGCTTCTTTATTAGCTTTTTGTTTATCTTTTCCTGAGTAGTAAGCCTTTATATTTCCTTGTAAAAAATTAAAATGTTAAATTGACAATAATGTATATGCTTAATGATATGTGATTAAATTGCTGGCGAAAGTGTAATATTAAAATTAATTACTTTCTTACATGTTGATTATTATTTATTTAGCATTTGTAATTTTTTTAAATTTTATGTCAGCTTAATTTTTAACAAAATACCGTAAGGAAATTAGTACAGATTCCAACTGAGAGACAGATTCACTAATGACTTTATTATGTCCAATTTTTCCTCTGTACTAGCTGATTTGTTAGTCATTAACTGTGTGGATAATAGCATATATTTGTCTCAGCAGATCAATAGTGATAAAGTTGATTTATGGAGCAAATAGTAAAATAATAATCATGGGTTATTTTGAATTTATTCACGAGATTCCAATTATGTCTACTATGATCAAATGCAAGCTGGCTTTACTTTTAAGATCTGAAAATAGAAGTTGCCACACAGAGAATGTATGAAACATTACTAAGTAGGTTGGAGTTGCTAATAACTCGAGATATAGTTTATTTATTCAAGACTAATCTCATATCAAGATTCCTTTTTATTGACTCTTGAAAAACTATAACAAAAAATGGAATTCTCCTGAAGTTCTAAATAAATTTCCAGGTTAATTAATTAATGAAGTTGGCAAAGAAGTATTAATTATATAATGTGGACAGAGTGATGTTTTTGAAGTAATACACAATTTATTTGATAGCTTTACTAAAAAGTAAACAATACTTAAAATGCACACACATATCTATATATAATAAAATAATTACTAATGGTACTTAATTCTGAATAAATATTACATTAACACTCTTCTTTCAATTTAGATTTCAGCTGCATTCTTCAGGATTAAAGATCAACGTATCTTCATCAAAATTGTTTTTAAAGTCACATTAATCTGAAATGCATGCAGATAAAAACAAGCTATTTATATTTGTTTATAATTTACAAATAATAATTAGTATTTATATGTTGTGTAACAATTACAAATATTTTAAGTGTGTATATTTTTAAATGTGATATATTGCAATAAAATGGTACGCTGTGATATATTATCTTTACTGACGCTTCTTTGGTCATAAATTTCCTATATACCTAAACCTATTTGCCTATATACTTAAATCTACTTTTTAAAGACAAATAGAAGATCTCGTGACATAGTGATTAATGCTTCTGATTGCTTTTCTCACAGCCTGAGGTTTTGAGTATGAGGTGAGTGAACCTCGGAAATTTTTTTAGGCCACAGACGGGATATTTCTTTTAAATAGAGCCTACAAACAACTCGAATAGCCAACAGCCGTGGTCATTAAACTGATATCTAGCGATTTTTATCTATAGTATGTGTGATTTTTATCTATAGTATAAGTGTGCCAGAGTGATCACGTTAATCAGGGAAATATTAATGTGCTGATTTAAAATAAAATAATATGGTTCTTGTATAATGCGATCTTATACTGCTGGAAGGGGAGGAGATTGTATTCCTACAAATGCTTAGTTTGTGGTATTTATATACATATGACGTAGTATATATGTTGCTGATATTTTAAGCATTGAACTTAATTATTTACGTAAATATATAACTATATATTATGTTTTTTTTAAAGAGCCAACATTTTTTTTATTCTTGAGTGAGATTCTTTCTTTATTGTTTATTGTAACACTAATTTTAAGAAATTTATTTGTCTCGTTTTGTTAATAAATTATTTTTTTCTATAGAAATCTTTTTAATTTAAAATGTAATTTGTTTTATTAAATAAGTGTTTAGTACAAATTTTCCAAAAATATTTTGATGGAATATTATATACTAATTGTTATCCATTAAAAAGAAATGGAGAAATATATTGGAAAATAAGGAAAAACTCGTTTTCATCGCAACATTAAAATGTAAAGATTAGAGGTTTTACTTTTTGATTTACAGGTATCAGACCTTCCGCATTCACACCTTGACATCAACCACGTAAAAATTAATGCTCTAATGATTATTAGTAAACATTCATTATATCTGCAGATATAAACATTAAACCTTAGTTAATATTTGAATATTTTCACCGGTAAGGTAGGGAATGTTTTCTATCCTCTTTTAACACCTTGTGGAGGGATGTAATCATAAACATATGATCAAAGAGGTGTGAAAAAGATGTATGTCTTTGATCATAGGTTTATGATTACATTCCTCCACAAGGTGTTAAAAGTGAATAGAAACCATTTCCTACATTGCTTGAGAGTGGTGTAATGAAAATTACACTACAGAAATATTATTCATTATTGGATAATCTGTAGTTTAATGAGTGACTAATAATAATTATTAATCTACTTTCAGTTAATATTTGTTTTTAATTAAGCATTAAATTTCTTCTGTCTTTTCCACATATCTTTTTTAGAAATACTTTTGTACATATATTCTTGAAACATGAATAAAGATATCTGAAAAAAAAAAAAAGAATCAAAAGTTGCATTTCATGCTGAAACAACATTCTTCATTTGGCCTAAGTTGCAACTTAAGCATATGTATGTATTTATCATCTATTTCAATATATATTAATATCAAATTACAGTATTATATTTTCATTTATCAGTGTCAAATTTTCTGAATTCACAACTTTGACATTAACTATTTAAGATAAATACATTAATGATTCTTACTAATCATTTATTAAACTAGATATTATCCCTAATCCAAATACAAACTTTAAACCACAGTTAAATATTGTTTTTTTTATTTATATATAAACACATGGAATAACTTTTATCTTTTTTTTCCTGTGTGTAATATCTTTTTAAGGTATATTAAAAACCTTCAGTCCACTTTATAAGTATTTACATATTTCAAAAATGTATGGTGGGATGAAGGTTTTAAGTATATTTTAAAAAGAGTTAATATTAGAATTGTGAACCCAGCAGGCAATGTTAATTGAAAGGGGGGGGGGTTCATCATATAAGTCAGGTAGATATTTTTATGCACTGTTTTTCATTCTGTTATCCCATTTTGACACTCCCATCTTCATAAGTTTTTTTTGCAGCTACCCTACTTTCATTATATATTTTGTAGATATATAATTCAATTGTAAATTTATTCATGGAACAAAGAAATCAGAATTATTATTAAGATAATTCACAAACGAGATCCCCAAAGAATTAATTATTTAAATGAATTTATAAATAATGCTTTTTTTGTTATGTCAATGCCAATCTATTTTTTACTATATGACAAACTGAATGTTATCGTTTGTCTGACAAAATAGATTACTATTGATATATCAAAAGGTAGGCTTTATTATAACTTCATTTAAATGATTGTTTTGGGATCTAGATTGTGAATTGTCTTCTTCAGATCTGTTAGTTCTGTGAACAAGTTTATATTCTTAGCATAAAGTATTTGATGCAGTATAAAATCATTTATTTGCTCAGTAAACTCATTATAATTTATTATTTTATATAGTTTTTAATTTTCATTAGAAGGGATTTACACCCTGTGTGCTGTAATCTTGCAATATCTCAATGATGTTTTGTTGAATATGAAGAATACTCTTAAACCAAAGTATAAGATAGAATTTGAAAAAATAAATGTGGCCATCTTGTCTTTGTACCTAAATTCACTTATATAGTCTCTATCTTGTGCTTTGATTTGAGAATATCTTTCATATTGTTGAAGTATTAAAACAACATTACAGTGCATGTATATAGGATGTAAATCCCTTCTGATGAAAATTACATATGAATACAACAGTAATAAATTAAATAGAAAAGTAATTATTTTTTGATAAAATGATTACAAAGATATTAAATAATTTGTAATTTTAATTATTCAATAACAAAAATGCTAATAATTACATTAAAATTATATATAATAAATACATTTAATATGATATTTGAGCCTGGTATGAATTTTGTATTGTTTTAATATTAGATGAAATACTAGAAAAATTAAACTCTCATTTGCCTCAACTGATTATGGTCTTTCCCTTTTCTTATTTGCAATTGTTGCTAAAGCAGAAAAATCTAATTCATGTAATTTGAAGAAAATTGCAATATGCAACAACCATGATTTTACAATATGAGGATATTGGTCATTTATAGCAATCCAGAATTTATCCATTTCATCTTCTTTATGCTTTAATTTTACATTTCGATTGTTTCTTAAATTAATTCCTTCTGTATTAGATCTAGTTTTGATTGATTCAGTGCTGCTGTAATAAACAGGGTTATTAATTACTCATAATATTTTATGCTACTCATGATGTGCCATTATGATAGCTTAACATGATGTGGTACCCAGACTCATCTAGGTCTTAAAATATTCAGATAAGTATTGATATGTCGGCCATAAGTAATAATGCTTTTGAAATATGGCATAAACTTCATCTCTGTTTAAATGGTAACAATGGGTGTCATGTTGTAAACTATTGTCCCAGGTTTTGCATTTAAAGTTAAAATTAGAATATTATATTTTAAAAACAAACAACTGGCTAAGATTTGGAATTAGGGATTGTAAAATAGCATAGCAATACCTTCTTGCATCCATTGATTACTCTGGCTTGCACTGAGTGGCACTACTGTATAGAGTTTTGCTCTGTTTTAGTAGCTTGAGCAAGCATAAGAAATGGTGATCATGTGATGTTTAGTGGCATAACAATACCCTAAAACTAAATCTTTGGCATTCTGTAGTATTTGAAATATTTATTAGTGGATATTTTTGACTATTTGAATGATCATCTTCAGTTTAGTTTTTTATAAAGTTAAATTTTATGATGGAGCTGACTGAGACTGACTAACATAGCTAGACAAAACTGGACATAATGTGGAATCTATTTGAAATGTACTTATATTACTGTTAGGCTACCATTAATCCAAATGCATCAATTTTGTCCATTTACTGTATATAGATTTATTAAGGATAACGGATTTAAAAAATAATTGTTTGGAATGTAGTCATTACATTAAAAGTAAGGATTTGATAATATTATTAATCCTGGAAACTAGTAGCTTGTCATTCATAAGATAGCTGCTGTAAGATGTTTTTGTTATAGAAATGAGAAAATAAATAGTTCTAAAAATATATCTTTGTTTCAAAAAGAGAATTTTATAAAGATTTCTTTAGCATAAGTTATTCTGATAAATTGATTATGGCTATTTTATCTAATAGGAATTATAATAGTGATAATAATAATTTAAAAAATACAGTTGAGCTATGAACTATGCTATATTTTGTTACAAACTTTACTTGTGTTCAATGAAAATGGTGTAGAATAGCTCACCTTTTGTTAATAAACAGTGATTAGAATAGCATACATATTATTTATTATATTCTAAGTGTATAATACAATATATTTCAACATGCATATGCATATAGAATAAATGCAGCGTATGTGTATTACATGTATTTATAATTTAAAATTACATGTAGTCAAGCATTGGTGGTTGAGAGGTCAGCGACAGCTGCTTTATAAGCAGTTGTCCCAGGTTAGCGGGTTCACTTCCCGGCTGATGCTATGACACATGAGAAAAAAATACATGTATTATACAGACAAAATTAAAAAAAAAATAGTTACACTTATTAATAATAAATTAAAATAATACATATACATATATATTTACAGAACTTCTCTCTTTTTATAACTTCTCTAATATAAGCTTTCTTTTTTGTTATATACAAACCATTTCTGAGTAAGACTTCTTTTTTTACTAAATCAATAATTTTCATTTTCTTCTTTAACAAAATTATTTTATGATTTTTTTTAATTTTCACTCGTGATTCTAAAAAATACATTATTTTAGTAAAGATACACAAAATAAAACTTTTTGAAGAGAAAAATGCTGGGGAAAAAATCATCTGTGCTTTTAACTAGGTACAGAGCTGAATACATATAGTATTTAAATTGTGAAGAAAATGTCATGTTTGAAAATATGATATTAGCAAGGAAAATGAAAAGGCTGCTGCCATATCGAATTTAAAATTTAAGAAGTTTATAAATTTCAGTTTTATTATTTATTTGATTACATTTTTTTTTGGTTTATTTACATTTATTTTTGGTTAGTTTATAATTTAAGTAATGTAAGTTTGATATCATGTAGTTCATGATTAACTTAAATGAAAAATATATTTTAAAGTGTTTTAACTCTTACAAAATCTGACTTCCGCTTTTGGCAGCCATCTTTGCAACTGGTCTTATTAAAAGCGTCCCTTAGCGATTCAGTTTCAAGAAGACAGGGACGATTGTCCCCTTACCTTTACATCTTTTATTCAAGGTAAGTCGGTTTTAAACATTATATATTATGGAAAGTGATAATATAATCGATAACTCTCAAATTAATGTTAACCCCGATCTCAGCATTCAATCTAGCAATGCAGCCATCGGTCGTAAATATTATAGCCTTAGATCTAATCTAAATGCAACTAAACTAACTTCTACTACAAATAAAAACCCACAAACCAATAAATCAAATGAAAACACCATCGCAAATATCAACAAAAGTTTAAAAAATATTCAACTTACCCCTAATATAAACAATAGCATAAATATCTCATCAAGCGAAACTATTGAAATCCTTAACAATACAAGCAAAAACCAATCATCTCCTCTCCGAAGACTTTACGCTCCCTCAGAAGACTCTAATGAGCAATTTTCTTTGCCCAATAATACCCCGAAAACCATATCTGAAAATAATAGACAAAATTTCCAACAAGATGATTTCGGCGAATTTTTTAAAGTTAAAACTTTTCCACCAGAGGTCGACAAAACCAGCGCGGTCACATTACAGTTTGTCAACAGCAAATTTAAAAATCAAAAAGAAGAAATCAAATTTTAAAACTAATGCCGAATTTTTTAAAGTTAAAACTTTTCCACCAGAGGTCGACAAAACCAGCGCTGTCACATTACAGTTTGTCAACAGCAAATTTAAAAATCAAAAAGAAGAAATAAATTTTAAAACTAATAAACCTCATTCCAAAACAAACAAAGGTTATAGCACAGAACAATCCATTGCTACATCAGCCAACTTGCAATCTAAACCAATTTCCTCAATTCCAATATTGAAAAATTCCACTACGTACGCAAATATCGTAAGGTCTAAAAATTCTGAGAGCATCTCCGAAAATATTAAGGCCGATAATTTCAATGAACTATATTTGAATATCTCAGAATTAGACACAGAACAAAAATCAAACACTCTGGAAAATGTCTCATTTAATATAAACGATCTTAATGATGACATGTTCCTAAAAATAAATAACGAGTTCAACAAAACGATTCCCAACACTCTGTATAAATCGTTTACAAACTACTACAGTGATAAGTCGTTAATCTTAGCCATAACAAATCAACAATGTGCGTTATATAAGTTCCCTCTAGAACAATTATACAGTCTAATCAATCAAAATCAATTAGGCAGAGGCATTCACATGATCCTTAATCATCCCAATGACCGCTATGTTATCGTTGAGTTTAAAACCTGGGCGGACCATATGAACTTTAAAAATAACTACCGATCTTTGGGAAATTATATACTTTGCTCCATAGATATGAACCGTCCAGTTACACTATCCGGCAGAATTCAAAACTGCCTTGCCCACTTGAAAGAACAAGAACTACAAGACATCCTTATTAATTATGGTTCAGTTAGCAAATTTAAACACCTATTAAACCCTCACTTCGAAGATCAAATCATGTCCAGTACAGTTATCTTCACACTTACTTTAAAGAAAAACATTATACCCACTGACATACCCACCATTATTACTGCAAGAGGCTCTCCTATGGTTTTGACCTTCAGGGGAGTACAGCATCAATGTTTCTTCTGCCTTCAAAGAACACACCTTATTAAAGATTGTGCAGCAAGAATATGCATACACTGTGGTATTAAAAAGAATAAAGTTCACAGATGCCCTGGTAGACCTATTAATACGGCTATCACATCCTTAAATAGACAATCACCACATGGGACTAATTCAAACAGCAACCTCACAAACCCAGACAATCTGATTCAAATAAATCCTCCAACAAACCCTCTCACATCCAAACCTATCTTTCAAAATGAAAATCTTCAAGAAAGAACAAACACCAACCTCTACACTAATAGTAGTGAATCAGAGGACCAAGCAATAACATATACTGCTACTAAACCAATCTCTCAAACCAATAATACTCAAGATCATTCATTAGATACATATTGTACTAATCCTCGAGAAACAATGCTAGGCCAAACTCTTTCTACAAAAAAAGACAATATGACCAAACCATCTAACGAGATCAAGGAAAACCCAGGCAATGAAGAAAATACACTTAAAAAATTTCAAAACAATTCATCTATAACAACTCCCACCCAGCTTAAAACCAATGATGCATCATCATTCGGGCCAGCTAAGTCTAACAAACCTAGACAAAGTGATCCACAAACTGTCCTCAATTCTTCAACACCTGCAGTAATCAACCATCCAGATGAAAATACTTATCAAACACTCAACCCGAAAGTCAGCATAATTAATGTTTCACAACAGTTACAGCAAACCGAAAATGACTCAGGTCTAAAATTTAAACCAAATTCTTATAACAATAAAAAAACACTTTCATCAAAAGAACAGGAAAAAGAAAACAACACTACTAAACTTAAAAACCCCCAAAAAACCAACACAACAAATACCCAAAATACAAATAAGAAAATTAAAAGAAAATCAATTCGCTCAGATAAATCAAGCTCTGATGATGACAGCTCCAATCCAATACATTATTCACCACCACCCACTAGCAAACAAATCTCAGATATATCCAGCACAAAGCTTCACAAATCCATAGAAAAAGAGGAAAACCATGGATCCTATAATCATCGATACCATTGATCCATCTGACGAATCTTAGACAGATTACACTACTTCATCAGACACCGAAGACTTCATGGATGCGTTTCCTCAACCAACAAATATATCACCAATCCATCCACAAGTTCAATCACAAGATTCTGATTTCCAAACAACATCAGAACTCATTAACATGGAGATGCCCCACATTGACTTGGACACTTTGCTGAGGACGGTTTGGATTAATCTATCATGTTCTGAAAAATTGCTGGCATTAATATTCGCGGCATCAACTCAATTGATAGAGTGCTAGCTATTAAAAACTGGCTCTCGCTCTGCTCCCCTCATATACTTCTTATGGGTGAAACTAAATATCACCATAAGACTGATCATAAAATATTATCTCTTCTCTCAGCTCTCGGATTTACTAGATTTTCCATAGGCTATTCTGCTTCAGGTGGAGTCGGTATTCTTCTCGGCAAGTCAACACCACCAAACAGTTTTAGCATTCTATTCCTAGATGCCAATATTATTGTCATAGAAATAGACTATTGGGGTTATCCGATCATCATAGCTTATATATATACAGCCAAAGACACCTCTCAATATCTAAAAATAATCCATATCCTAAATGCCATCAACGCTAACAGAGCCTCTCCTACTATTCTTCTGGGAGACTTTAACACTACATACAATGACTTCAACAAGAGATTTTTGCATCTAATAAATCGCAGATTAATGTGTGGAGAGGGTTTCTTCCCTCCTGAAGCCTACTCTTTCTATACTAAAACTAAAAAGTCCCTGATTGATTTGGTTTTGTACACCCCAGACCTCCATTTCAGCCTTGGCCCCTGTTGCTTTCTCTGATCATGTGGCTCTAATCTTACAACTTACACCTATTGCAATCCCTACACCTATTGATGGACCTGGTAAAACCATGCGCATGATCACCCAATCAAATATGATCGAAGCGATAGTGTCTGAGGCATACAGCCTTTTCCAGAAAATAAACATCCTTTCCCTGCCTGCTGAGGAGGGCTGGTTTTCCTTCATTGGAATACTTCAGTCCATATTAAATCACCACACCAGGAAAATCAAAGGACCTAATGGCCTTCTAAATGACCTAACAGACATTAATATACAACTTCAAGCATCACAGCAAAATTTCACTAATACAGATAAAATTATCTTCCTTAAAAATCTCTACAAAATCAAGCAAAAGTCCCTTGCAGAATATATATCCATCAGAAGAGCCAAATGTTTCCTAGCACAACAACACTGCTGGATGAGAGACTATCTCAGATGGGCACTGGGATACAATAAAAAACAAATCACTCCCTTATCCATTAATACTAATGGAACCAATCTTATTGGCTTTCCAATGATGCAGCACATCAGCAAACAATTCTGCCAATTAATGCAAAAAGATGGAGTTCCTCCTATAAACAGCTGGTTGGATGCTGGTGACCCCGGCGAACATGGCATCATGGAAATCCAAATCAAAAAGAAGATAACATCTCTCCCTGATGGCGTTCATCCTGGCCTTCATGGCATCCCAAATTTCCTTCTCAAACACCTCAGTCAATTCACTGTGCCAATTATTAAAAAAATGATTGATCACCTAGCCTCCGGCAACAGAAACATAACAGATCTTTACCCAGTGGCACTCGTGCCTTTTATTAAAAAAGCAAAACCACTAAACGACATTAACAGTATCCGGCCAATTTCCATGACCCCATTGCTTATCAAGATAATTGAGTCAGTCATTAAAGATCAAATCCAAACTCAAATTCTTAGCCATATCTCGTCAAACCAATACGGAAAAAAGGGATCATCAACCTCGCATGCTATGTCCAATGTAACTGCACTGTTCAATTACATCAGAGGACATCGTAAATCAAAACCTATTGCTGTCCAGCTGGATGTTGCGGCAGCATTTGATTCAGTCCAGATAAACATCCTTCTGGATATTCTGTTGGAATGCTACATTCCAGCTGGGATTGTACAGATGGTCAGCAATCTGCTCAACAACAGAGATTTTTCTCTCTCTTGATGGCAAGATCATACCAGGCTTCAAGCCATACAAGTCGATTTCTCAAGGATCCCCACTCAGTGCCCTTTTCTTCACAGCATACATCAACCCTCTTCTGATGGATATAGAAAAAAACCTCCCTCGAATTTTCCTTCCCTCTCTCAATAAAAACTTCAATGTATTTGCATATATAGATGACATCATGGTTGTGCTTCCCACCATTAAATACCTTCCTCATCTCATGAACATATTAAACAGAAATACAGCGAAACTTGGCCTACAAATAAATTTTAACAAATCTTCCATCTGGAAGATAATGTCTGGTAAACAAATTAACTCTCCCTTTTCTGCAAAACCCCAAAGATACCTAGGTTTTCCAATCTACAAAACTCCAACTGCAATGGCAAGAGAGATTCAAGATGCAATCCTCCATTCAACTGAAGCCATCACCACTTCACTCTCTAGAGTATACCTTTCATTATATGGAAAGGTTGGTCTCCTCAACATGATCATAATGCCAAAAATCTCATATTATCTTCCATTCGTTAAAATGTCTAAACAGTTTCAAAATAAAATTAACCGATTATGCACCAAACTTCTCTGGAGAGGAAGGACAGTTGCTATTAGCTTGCGAGGTATCCAATGACCATGCAGGTTCAATGGACTGTCATTCCACTCAATACAAGCAATCATTTTACAGAAAACCCACAACACTCTACATAATCTGATCCTCTCCTGTGGATACTCTAACATTATTAAAAAAATTACACCGACAGATCGTCCTCCACCCTCTTCCAGTTCATGGATAGCATCCCTAATACAACAACTACAACTTTATAACCCGATAATACCCTTTAACCTTAACCAAAAAATCACCTTATGGGAAGCATACAATATAATCAACTATAATCAACAACCCATTAAAACCAGCCTAAAAGTAACCAATCAAAGACTCATTACACACTTCAAAAGATGGAGTCTGGAACCCAAATTCCTTGACTTCATCATTAAAATAAATCTTAATGTGCTACCCACGAATTGGTTTCTTTATCACCGAAGAGGTTTTACCAGCATTGACCCTATATGTGGTCTGTGTGCTCATGAAGATGAAACCATAGACCATATTATACACCGGTGCCCAAGACTTAAAACTCTGAAAGATATAATTATAATCAATTCCAACATAAGACCTGATATGATTTTCTCACTTGAAAATGCCATTCATAATTGTTTTTTTCAATAATAAGGCTTTCTACCTTTGTCCTTTATTCCATATGGATAGTGAGATGCAAAAGTCTCATGGAATTACCCCTCCCACAAATCATACCATTGTTTTATCAAACGCTCAAAAAAATCAAGAAACGTGACCAGCTCCTTGCCTCCAGTAAAGTCTTTGATGACACCTGGTCTTTAATTGCTCTTTCCTTTTCCTGATTATCAATTCCCACCTACCCAGCATTATAGAATAGTCATTTATAAAAGAAAATATTCATGTCTATATTAAAAATGCTAATACCATTAAACAAGTTCTTAGAATCTCTTCACTATACCTAACCACATAAGAGTTTAACATTGTGTTCTCATAACATAATCTAGCCAGATGACATATAGAACATTATATAATCATATTATTGTACAATTTATTCATTTATTTATATTTTATTAGTATGTAATCACTATTTATTGTTAATAAAATTTTTATTGAAATGAACTCTTACAAAATCTGAAATTTTTTATTGTTCCACCTGGTGGATGTTTTGGCAAATGCTCAATGATTCATCTTATATAAAATCTTTATTTTTATTGAAACTCAAAAAATTGGACTTGATTTCTTTTTAATTTAATTTTACAGACAAAATATATTTTAAAAAAAATCATATTTGAATTTTACAATTTAAGTATAGAAGAAGGTAGGTCCCATCTTTTTCTTGTGTTCTGGCTTGTGTTCTTGAATTGAGAGTTCCAAGTGTAGTCATTATTACATCTGATTGGCTGTCACATAAGCATTTTTAAGGTGCTTCTGTTGAAGGTTTTAGCCTTATTAAAAAATGATTTGTAAATATAAACAAAGAAGATAATTACATCACATGCAATGGTTATACATCAATGTGAATGATAACTCTCAGAAAATAAATTCATTTTATTTTATTTTATTTTTTAAAAATGCAAACAAATGTGTATTTATGATAAAACTTAAATTTTGCTTTAAAAATCTGATATATGCTTTATAATTATAATATTTTAAAAGATTTTAATGCCATATTTTTTTTTGACAGATAATGACATTACATCTGTTGTAATTTTCTTTGTTTATATTACAATTATTAACTTATTTTTAAAAATAAAAGATAAATGATTAAATTGAAAATGTACATGTATATTTTTGTTTTAAATAATTAACAATTAGTGTGTAAAAATAATCAAAAAAAATTATAAACATACAAAAAATCATATTTCTTTTCTAAAAATGTTTGCATGAAAAGTAAACCAGTAGGAAGTGAACACTCTCTAGGAATTTTTTTCTGTCATAAACAAATAGATTTCAGATCTTATCTTACTGACCTTAGATGTTAGTGCACTGTCTATAAAATACTGGCTCTTCTGATTTTTTTTTCCAATTAAAAAATTAATAAAAGCAGTATGAGAAATTTTGTTATAAAAACCTAAGCTAATACCATTTAAGATAATGGTAAAACATCTTTCTAAAAAAGTGGAATTACTATGCTTTTATGGAAGTAAACAAACCACATTTTCTAATGTATTGGAAAGTTGTTGAGTTAAATTGTTTTGTTTTAAGGAGGAATTATATTTTTGATAATAAGAAAATATTTTAAATTTATTGAATAATACAAAAGAAAAAAAATAATGAGAGTGCTATTTTTGGAGTGGTCTATATTATTTTTTGCTTTTGTAAGAAATTATACCTTGGTTTGAGTTTAATGGTCTAACATATTGCCATTTACTAAAACTCAGTAAATTAGACTTGATTTCTTAGAAATTTAAGTTTACAAATGGGAAAGATTTTAAAAAATCATATTTGAACTTGGAAAAGAAACCCAAACTACATAATGAGAACAAAGAATGATTTCATCACTCATGGGTGGACAGGAAATTGATCTAAGTGAGTAACTTCAGAAAAACAACAAAATCTTCTTTGACAAATTTATTTTTAAAACTTTAACTAATAAATGTTAATCTCATATATTTATAAAATTCTGCTTTAAAATATTAAAATTATTTTATAATTTAGAGTATCTCAAAAGTCCCTAGCACATTGTTGGTAATAACCTTACAGGATCAGTGTCACAAGACTTAATTGTACTGGCTGTATTTTTTTTATTAAGATTATGGTCTAATTTATTAACTTCTATTTTTAAAAATAACACATACAAATAAAATCAAAGTGTACACATGTATTCTTTTGGGCTTAAATAGTTATTATACAATTAATGTATAAAAATATTCTTAAATATTTAATAAACTATGCAAAAATTCATGGTTTTTATTCCAAAAATGTTCTCAAATTAATCTCACAAATACTGTTGAAATCAGATTACAAAAAATCAAATCCATCAAAGATTCAGAGGCAGGTTAAACACTTAGATTCTGGATTAAATACATTTTGAACTTTACTTACTATTGGAAAATATTGACCTCTTGAGATTTTTTAATTCATAAATCAAAATTCATTAGTTTGTTATTTTGACATTTTTTAAGAAAACCTATGAAAATATTTCTATAAATAGCCATAGAAGAGTGATTTAGAGCAAGAAAAGTACAAGCATCATCTGTGAAGTAAACAGTCACAAATGTTGGACCTCATAATCTATTCAGTTAATTAAAACAGTGAAAGTTTATAAAAATTCAGTAAATAATAAACATCTTAGTTCTATATTATATATTCATAAATGAAATTAAGGCTATAAAATTATGTTTGATCAGTTTAATGTCTTCTTTGGAAAAATTGAAAAAAAGAGAAAAATAATCTCTTTTAATAATAAAGATTTATGATTCTGAGATAATTAACTTATGTAAAAGTTAATTTGGTATTAAAGGTAATATAATGTGAGCTGGAATTAGGGGAAGATAGGATAATATATATTTGTTTTGTGTTTGTTATTTGCCTTTTTAATTTTTAAATTTGGCTAGTTGTTTTAATTCTGAAATTTGATGTAATTTGTTTACAAGTTCATAGATATTTTTGTATACATGTATATATTCAATTTGTATATAATTTTTTATATTATACATGTGTTATTTTTTATTTACAAATTGGCCCGAAATTAATTTAATTTAAATCTAAATTCAATACAATATTAATATTTTTAAAACTCTGAAGAAAACACATTAAAAAAAAAGTTTATAGATAAAAAAATTTATATATATTGTAGATTGAATATATTATAACCAATGCATAAAAAAACAAACAAACCTGAGAAGTGGATAATTTTTATCAAATATATTTATACTTAAACAATTTTGAATAGAAAACTTATGGCATATTATTATTTTTTTTAAGTGTCATAGCATCAGCCGGGACGTGAACCCGCAACCCGGGCAACTGCCTGCTAGTGCAAGGCAGTCGTGCTGACCTCTCGACCACCAATGCAAGACATATTATTTAATATTTGATTGGAAGTTGTAGCTTTTTCAAAATGATACACTTGAAAAAATAAACTTTAATGATCCACTACAGATAAAAGGCCTCTTCAGAATGTTTTATGGAAAACAGTGATATGAGAAGACATTAGTTGATAAGTTCACCATATAAAAGATGATAGAAAGTTTAGTTTTACTGTTGTTTGACTCTCTAGCTAAGAATGGCTAGATATCCATTTATTAATTGATAGTTGAGTAATTGAATGGGTTGGCTTTGGACTGGTCATCTGAAATAATTTTTTTATTTGGAAATTAGAAAAACTTTAAACCGCACCTTGTTTTGAACCGTAGGGCGTAGATATAACAGGCAGATACACTACCCAGTGTGCCATAAAGTTTATCTATGTATCATAATTTTATGTTTATTTTACAAAAATGAAATATTCTTTCATCACTTTAAAAAAACAAAAACCTTTCATAAAAAACGTACTTGTTTATTCTTCTCCTTGTAAGATTTCTGTTAAAAATTGCAATTTTTTTTTTATAATAAAATGTTTTTTTTTTTTAAAAAAAAAATGTTTTTTTTTTAATTATCTGCTCTAATAAACCATAATTATGTTAAAAGAATGTTTTCTAACATTAATAATTTTATTTTATATTAATTGGACTATAATTAAATTAATGCAATTAGTTTTCTTTTATATTCTCTTTCTAAGAACAGCCGTGAGCTGGGCAAATTTCACTCGGAAGAAAAATGGCCGAGTCTACGTGACATCATTAATTAGTAGATGATTTTATTTTTATATCTAATGAAGTATAACTCAAAATACATGAATTGGTTAAGCTTTACTTATTTGCCTGCTGTATTTGTAACTAGGATTCAAACCCATATGAAGTTTAACCATTACTTTTATATGCTTGAAATATTTAAAGATTTTCTCTGGGAATTAAAAGAAAGTTTAGACCGGAGGATCCTAACACAACCAAATATATATCATATGCAAGCAGTATTCAATATTCTGTGGACTTAAACATAAACTAAAAAAAGAAAGTCTCTAATAATGGATCTTTTGTTTTGTTTTTGATTAACACTGATGAAAAAACATTTAGAAGTTTGAATTTTTTGTTTTAATCCCTACAATATATTAAATACATTGATTTTTAGAAAAGAAGTTATCAATGGCACAATGCATATGAAGTCTTCGCTAGTTGCCAGTTTCCAACCCCTGGTTTAAATCATCTGGTCCAGTCATATGAATGCAATCAGTTTGATATTGTATTGACCCCTTGGTTTAGATTTGCTTTTATTCTGCACAACTTTATCTATAAACTTGAGTAAAACCTATGAAAGAAAGTAGTGATAGCAGATTTTTATTTCAGCTAGTGCTAATATCTAGATATAAAAATCAAGAAATATTGTTATAATTATCAAAGCTGGTTGAGAAATTAGTCAGAATAAAAGTGATTAAGAAGGGTTTTGATAAATAGAGATTTATTTTTAGCTGCTGTATACTATTATTCATATAATATAATAAAACTAATCCAATGCAGATTAATGCCCTTTTAATTTGCCATGAAGAAAATAAAAAAAACATTTGACATATGGATTGCTAGATATTCATTTACCAATGAATTTTGAATGGCTATTTGGATTCATTAAGGGACAGCAACTTTAAAGAAAAATCGTAAATCAGTTTGGAACACAAAAAGTTTCAATTTAAATCTATCTAGGGAAAATGTGCTAATCATTATGACATGAAGCCTTTCAATTTTATATAATGACATCAATGAAACAGCCATTAAAGAGGTCACTTCAGGTTGTAGACTCTTTGATAGTCCATAGAAGAACAGTGGGTTGTCAATTGCTGGTGGTGAGAGTTTAAGTAGTCTTTTGTCTTTGTCTTAGTCAATCCTCATTTTCCAGCCATTACTGTAAGATTAGCTGAGTCAACAATGAGTCAGTTATCTAAAATAATAAATTCAATGTCTGTTGGAAAATTTTATTCTGCATGGATTCAAACCCAAGACACAGGCACAGCAATCAGATAAAAACAATAATGGATGTAACTGATGGATTTTGAATAAAACTGAAACAGAGGTTCTACATGATACAAAGGTATATGAAAATGAATATGATAGATATGAATTCAAATTCATGCTGGGACTTATGGTTTTGTGACACAAATAATCAAACAGACATTATTAAAAACTAATTGTTGGAGTAAGATAGTTTTGGTGTCATATCTTGAAATTAAAACCCTTATTATGTTTTGGATATTATAAGTAAACAGTTATCTTTGCAACCAAAACAACATGACCCTATATTGGGTAAGATTATTTCAAACCTTTCAAGATTGGTTAAATTACATTAGGTTAGCCAATCTCTAGACACCACAGATTTATTCTGTATCTGATATTGGTATAAACATTCTTGAAAATCTTAAAGCTTAATTTACTGCAGTTTATTATGTATGTTTTTTGCTCAGAAATGCTAATCTACCAAACATTTAATGCGGTCACATATAATGATATTTGTTCTGAAATGCATGATCTAAAATATATAACATGTTGGTAGCAAATTTGGTTCCGATTGGCCATTTACTCAATTTTGAACTATACACATTTGTTTAATCAGTTGTGATCTGGCAGTAGATTATAATCGCTTACCCACTGATTTAAATTTCATTATCATTGATGATAATTTCCATTCATTGAATAGTATTCTGGCTAAGAAGCCATGTAACATTCAAGCATCAGGAGTTCCAGATTGAACTTTGACTCAGGAATTTTAGTTCTCAAACTCCCTGCTTTGAATTTAGCTCACTAGTAAAGTAACAAATTTCAGAACTAAACATTCATGGATTGATTCTCAACTTGTCACATCTGCTATCCAGTTATGATCTGAGCATCTAACTTTCATTTATTGTTATACATCATTATTTCCTTATTAGAAATGTATTCTAAAGTCTCAGATTTATAGTTATACTGTAAGCATCATTGAGCTAAATTGCTAGAAAGATGTTATAAAATAATATAATGATATAAGAACTCATTAAACATTATAATGTTATTCTGAATTTGAGGTTCTAGAATAAATTGTGTTAATTGAGCAGTAGGCATTTAATAAATCATTACCAATATTGATTAAATGTTATCATTGCTATCTAATTACTCATCTCATTTCAAGCTCATAACTTAAAATTTAATTAAGAGTTTTGCGATATAGTTGTAGAACATGCGTCAGCCATGCTTATAAATTAGGAAAAAATTTCCAGCTTAAATCAACCTTTGAATTTTTTTTTTTTTACAGCCAATCATCCAGTCTTCGTTGGTAAATAGGTATCTAACTTTTTTAAATTAGAGGGCAAAATAGTACTGGAAAAATGTCCATCCAACAACTGATAAGCCTGGTAAATATAATAGACATTTTTTTATTCACAGTGGAATTGGGTGGGTGGAAAGGGGGGGGGGGTAAAGAGCCCTATGCTTTGCAATGGTCTTTTTGAAGGCTGTTACCTTTTACCTATTTAAAATCATTAAGATGCACAATGGAAAAAGTATTATTTTGTTTTTTCTTTCTTATGGGATGCATACATTTTTTTTTCAGTTTACTGAAAAACTACTCATACAGGAAAATACCTATCCTATACATCCAATCACACCAGCAACACAAAACATGGAGTTATACTATCACCATGGAACAAAGCAAAAGAAGTTTGTTCAGAAACCAGCGATTTGGAAAAATAAAAGATTTACATAGAACAAACTCTTATGAAAAATGGTTATCCATCAGATGTTATTAAGAAAACATTAAATAGACAACAAAAAGAACCATCAAAAGAAAATACACATATTGGTACTGTAGTGTACCCATACATTCCAAAAATAGCAGACAAATTAAGGAAAGTCTGCAATCAATACAACATCAGAACAGCTTTCCAGAGCCATACCACATTACGAGGAATTCTTAACATCTACAAAGCCTAAACTTGAAATGCTGAAAAGAAAAAAAATTGCATCTATGAAATACCATGTGAATGTGGAAGAATATATATTGATGAGACTAGCCGTCTCATTGAAAAGTGCTTGCGAGAACATAAACTGATGATTAGAAGAGAGAAAACAGATGTGTTTAAGGTAGCAGACCATGTATGTACCAATGAACACATGTTTCATTGGGAAAGTACAAAAATATTGGATAGAGAAGAAAAGATACAAAGAAGAAAATTTAAAGAAGCTGCTCATGTGACAATGGCAAAAAGTCCCATAAGCCAACCTAGTATGACTGTACATAATGTATGGAAACCACTAATCAACTTTGCTCTTAGGAAAAAGTGGAGAAATCAGGAGGAACCTCATAGATAAGTATATGAAATTTTCTATTGACTGTTGCCTTTGGCAGGATGTACAGTTGGTTAGAACGTTACCTTAAAATTCAATAATCAAGAATCTAAGGACCCAGGTTGAATTTCATGCTAGTACTGTCACTGGTCTGGCCTGCAACACCTGGAGAAGAGGGGAGAACAATACCTCTCAAAACATTGTGCATATACTAACCTGTTTGCTCTGATATTACTAACAGTTAGTGCATATATTAACCTGTTTGCTGTGATATTACTAATAGTTGGTGCAGATTCTAACTTGTTTGCTGTGATATTACTAACAGTTGATGCATATACTAACCTGTTTGCTGTGATATTACTAGCAGTTGAATGTATTTGGAATATTTAAATAAAATAAAATTGTTCTAAAGACATTCAGCACACATATTAGATGATGGAAATAGTCCAGTATAAAAATACAACTAGAACACCATCATTTCAAACCTTTAGAAAAACAATAATTTAGAGATGTCACTATATAAATGAATACTCCCACTTTTTCAAACACAAGATAAAGTCTTTGGGAAAAGATAGAATGAATCCATCTATCTTTTCGACCCAAACGTATATGTATGGGCAAATCTTAAGTGTTTGAAAATGAGAGCATGAAGTTGTTAATTGATCACTTTAAATTACTTTTTTTACTACGTGAATGAATGACGTCTGTGAAATTTCTAGAATTTACGATACGTCATTCTTATTAAATTAAACATATGTAAACAAGACATTTATTTTATATAGCACGATGTTTTATAAACTGTAATACCAATAAGCCAATAAGTTAATGCCTATGTGCTTTCTAGCTGTCAGTATATAAATGAATACTCCCACTTTTTCAAACACGATAAAGTTTTTGGGAAAAGATAGAATGAACCCATCTATCTTTTCGACCCAAACATATATGTATGGGCAAATCTTAAGTGTTTGAAAATGAGATCTAGAAAGTGCTTGTGCATTAGCTTATTGGCTTATTGGTATTACAGTTTATAAAACATCACGCTATATAAAATAAATGTCATATTAAATTCTTTACTCAAAGAAGGTTTAAATATTAGAATGTTGGGAATGGGGTGATAACATTTGATTAATGATAAAAAAACAAACCTAAAAGACCCATTGCGGTTAAAAGGCCTTTCCAAAATTACACTGCTTTTTGGGAAGTGGGTGGGGGATAACAGGGATGGGGATGAGGAATCTTAAAATTTTCAGATGCTCCAAAAATTTTCAATTCTGTTTCAGATACCTACTCTAGATCTTGGCATTTACCATTCCATCAATAACTTCTTTGTGATATTTTGTCAGTTTTTTATATATATGGATCTCTTAACTATTTTTAGCTAGCGAATAGAATAGAGGAAAACCTTCACTTCTCAATCATGAGCAGTTAGTTAGCTGAGTGAGGAATGCATTCTCCATTGCTCTTCTTTGGGTGTTGGAAAGACCTTTGCCTAAAAATGACCAGATGTTCTGAATTATCAGATCTGGCCCAGATATATTTGTTTCACATTGAAAATTGTTCCAGACCCAGACTGGTCCTCAGAAAAGCAGAAACTCAAAAGCCTTGTAAGTTTAGGCAATTTTTCCAATTCCTGTGAAAAATTTATAACAATATTTTGAATAATGAAAATTTATTTAATAAAAAAAAACACTCTGCAAAAAATATATATAAATAATATAATTACAAAAAGTGTTTGGCAGAAGTTAAAATACAGCATCCAAAATATCTAATAAACAGAAAAATGGCCAATCATGTTCTATCTGTGATGCAAAACTCATTTTTAAATTATTTTTTTGTGGAGTTTGAATGATTATACTCATTTACATGTAACTGCTGAAATAATATATTGCTGGTTATATTTACAGTCATACTTAGTACTAATTATTTCTTGTTATTTTTTGTATTAAATCCGTTTTTTTTTCTAAGAATATAGTTAATTTTTTTTTGTGAAAAAAAAAGAGTAATTTTAATTTATTTTTATTTTTATTAATTTACTGAAAATATGTTTTTTTACTGTTATAATTTTTATACTGTAAATGTACAAAAACGATAGCAGGGTTAATTTTATAAAAATCATGGCTGATGAGAATTTCTACTATTGCTTTAATTTGCAATCTATCTCTTAATAATATTGAACATCAGAATAATAGATACTTTAAAGATTTAAATTTGTTAATAAAACATACTAACAATACATTGGATTATATAATGTGAATTTAAGCTATTAATGTTAAAGGCTATGCCAATTCTAAATCTTTTATATATTTAGAATATAAATATGCAAGGTTCAAGTCTTTTTGCACAGGAATCATAATTTCTACAAATTTGAATGGGTTAAAAAAGTTATGTTTATAAGTTTATGTCTTAATTAACAGGGGTAGATTCAACAAATATGCATTATTTAAGCATGCTAAGCATTTATACCATAAATGAAGATTTAATAGTAACCACATTATAAATAATAAACCATGAATAGTCCTTCTTATATCTTCTATTTCTATGAAAATGAAGAAATTATATGTTAAAGAATATGATGTCTGTTTTCATTCATTCATTTATTAAATTAAACAATTTGATTAACAACAAAAAAGATAAAATTGATCCAAAGGAAGATTCTCACATTGTGTATTTGAGTGTATAAGAATCATGATTGTCCTTATGCTTATTATGGTGAACCTAGAGCAAACATTAATGCAAGACTTAAACAGCACATATATTTTTACAATAAAGCTAAGTTGGATCCTTCAATATTGTCAGTGTTCTTAGATCATGAAAGGCTTTTTGATCATGTTTTTAATCCTAGCAAGATTAAAATGGTCTGCAGTGAATAAAATGATAGGAAATATAAAATTAAAGAAGCTTGGTTTATTATTAATCTTATGGCGAATAGAAATCCTAATAGAGATTAATTAAATAAGCTTTGAAATATGTACGACTAAAGCATCAATTTTGAACTAGTGTTAGGAGATTGATGGATATAGTGGGCTTTTTTTTTGAATATTATAACTGTTGTCATTGCCAAGGGTGCTCAGCATCAAAAATACATTTTGGATATGTTATTTATTGAATGTCTCCCTCTGTGTTTCTGGGATTAATATGCCCTACTTTTTAATTGAATAATCTAAAAAAATGATGTTCTCAAGTACCTTTAACTACCAGCATTCCTTTGTAAAGCATCTGATCACTCTTTTTGTCTTGCCACTAACAATTTAAAGGCTATTATATGTTTTTATGAGGATATTAAAAAATAACCAATTTGTTATATGTAGTATAATTTTTTATTGTTTGACCTATTGTACTTTTCTTGATTCCAGAATTTAAATTAGATAATTTATTACTATTATAGTATTAGGGTGTATAACCAATTAGCTGTTAGATTTTAGAAATAATTTTTTTTTTTTTCTAAAAATGTGTTATTATGTGGATTACTGCTAAATGATATTTATAAACATTATTATTATTAAAACAGGATTTCTTTTGAAATAACTTCTTTTCAGTTAGTTAATTATTAGTTTTATTTCTAGTTTTTAGCTTTGTTAAAGGAATTAATGAGTTTTCTCTTGAGAAAAGAAAAGGATAAAGTTATAATAGAAAATGAGTGATAATATATAGTGTAAGGCGTTAATTAAAATATGGATAATGAAATATGATAATTAAAATATACACAATAGCAAATGAATCTTTATAATTATATATATGTATGGTAGTTTCTCTAATAAACAATGCCATATATAGACCACGTTTATATATTTTTTAAAAAAATATTTATTAATAGATTTATTTTTATCCTGTTATAAAAAAAGTCACATAAATAATGTTCTTTTATATTAGTGGAAACAAATTCAATATCAATAGTATGTATTGTCAGTATATAAAGAAACACAAGCATATATTTTGAACTTCCTGAATCTTGAAATGTGAATCGCATGATTAACGCAGTAAATCCACAAATTTTTAGTATAATGTTTATTGAATATAGTTTACAAGAATTGCGAAGATAAGAACCCCCCCCCCCCATGAAAATAGAGTTATATTTTATATGTATGATAGTATTCATAGAATTAACTAATGATAAGCAGCAAAAAATAATACATTGTTTAACATTATTACAACTGTGTAATATATTTTGAAGATTCGATTTATAAATTTTGTTTTCCATAAGGATGCAGGTAGTGTAACCAGATTCTCAAGGAGTCTTCTTCTTTATTTTGATTCTGTAAAAAAAAAAAGATTGTAAAGTACTTGAGTAGATGTTAAAACTAAAATAGCATTTTAAGCACTGCAAGAGTGAAAATAAGGAAATTTGTTGTTTTTAGGGTTGAGAGAAATTCCCTTTTAATGCAAAGTATTAAAAAGGAGAGGAAGACGTTGGAGTATGATGTTATGGTAAATATTTCTTTGGGCCTGAATGACAATGTAGTGGTGTAGAAAGTACTTGATAGATTAAATTTTTTTTTTTACACAACTCGCAGATTAAATAGCAATTTATTCTTTCAGTTAGAATACTATTAGTTGAAAGTTCTGTGAGATTGGTTTTACTGAGAAAATCTAGGTATTTGGCTTCTATATTGTAACTATTTAGGTTCTAAATACCATTATTTGAATTTTTTTTTTTATTACTTGTGCACTGGAAAATTAGGATATATCAGTTGTACCATTGCATATGTAATCCAATATTTAATTGCTCCTGAAAACAATAAAGAATTAATTTTTGCATATGGGATGATATCTTTGAGTAATTGTAAAATAAAATGACTACTGTTGATTGGTGGGATATCTGTTAGGAGCAACAAATAATTTGTGGATGTTTTGCATATAATTAAATAGAATTTGTTAATATTTATCCATGACTGAAAATAGAATATTGGAATTGAATGTAATAATAATAGCCCATTGTTTTTGGCATAGCATTGCATTTTTCTGATTGAAAGGATTGCATACATTTGTTCCAAATTAAATTTGATGAAAAATGAATATCCTTTTTTTTTTTTTATGAAGGTCTTGAAAAATTAAGAAGTAGGAATATAATGTTATTTAGGAAAATATGAGTATATTATGCAATGAAATTTGGAGAAAAGGGTATTTTTAATAGGTAGTTTTTGGTTATGCATACTGTGGCCGCTAGATGATGCTGCAGAACCACCAAGAAGCCTACAAGTGATAAATTTCTATACAAAAATGGCAGAAATTGATGGAAAATTAAAATTAAAATGCCTAAGACAAGACATTGATAAAATTGCTGTAAAAGTAAAACTAAAACACCTAAGACAAGACATCTGAAAAAATTGCTGAAGTCTGTGAAATTAAAACACCTAAGGCTAGACATCAAAAGTAAGTAAAAAAAAATCAAGTACAAAAAAAAAAGTAAGTAAAAAATCAAGTGAAATAATACATTAATTTTAAAAAAGTACACATACCCACGAAATCAGTAAAAATATCTAAAATACCCCCCTCCCCAAGTGATAAATTGAAATGGCTCAAAAATAAATAAAATACAAATGAAAAAATCGCTAAAAAATAAGTAAAATAAAAATGGCAAAAACAGAAATAGCCCCCCCCCCCCCAATTTCTCTATAAATGTGAATCGGTTACCTTGCACACACAAAATTGGTAAAAATATATAAAATACCCCCCCCCAAGTAATAAATTGAAATGGCTCAAAAATAAATGAAATGCAAATTAAAAAATCGCTCAAAAATAAGTAAAATACAAATTGCAAAAACAAAAATCGCCCTCATCTCCCATTTCTCTATATATGTGAATTGGTTACCTTGAAATTGTCACTCTTATGCAAAGAAAAGCAAATTTTGGACAACTTAGAATTAAATAATTTTAAAAAATAGCAAATAAATCTATAACCTTTCCACTCCCTTCGCATATCTGTATGTGTGAAAATCCACACACCAGGTAATGTTTATGTCTATTTAAATTTATAACTTTAAATTGGTAATTATTTATGTTTGCTTTAACTATGTATATTAGCTAGTATTATTTTAAATACAGATTTATATAAATATATGCACATACATGCATTTCCATATTATCATTTTATTAAGTTGCTTTTAATTAATATACACTAACTTAGAGGGGTTTAAACTAAGAAAAATATACTACTATGGAACATAGTAGGTGAAATGTTATGATAGGTAAAGAATACCGTTTCAATATTAAAAGTTGCAAAATGAAATGTGACATAATAGACCTCTCACATTAAAAAATATAATCGCTTGGCAAAATGAAATGTGACATAAAACACAACTTCCCCCCTCCCCCGACTAATTTTTAAATTGGATTCACAACATATTTTGGTATTTAATTTTATACGATGTAACCATAGTCTAAACATTTCAAAAATGACTAGAAAAATAAAACATCCTCATACAAAGGTAATGATCTTATTGATTGCTTTTGGTAAAAAAAAAAAAAGTGCAGTAGGTTTTCAAAAAGATATTGATATTACTGTGTTATTGTGGCAGTTACTTATTGCTTTTATTATTTGCTGTCATGATCATAAGATTAATTACTATATTATGCTTTTCAGCATGTTGTATGCGATACTATTGAGCGATGATGGGCAACTTTCAGCCTGTGAGACAATCTGGCCTTTGAAAGTCATATTACGGCATGCATACATTTTTAAAATATTGCAAAAAAATCAAGTCAGATGTTACATGACCTAATTTAATAAGCTTGTATTTACAAATGTTATATATAGAGCTCATAAAATAAGCTCTTAACAAACTTTGAGAATATCCCCAATCCCAGACCGGTTTCTGTTACTGGCATTGTCACTTAGGTCATGTGACATCTGACTTGATTTTTTTGTAATTTTATTTTTTGCTATTAAGGCTTTGGCAATTTTATATTGTTAAAGCTATTAATATATGGTGTATCTGAACTTAGTTCAGTCCCATATGGCTATTTAAGTTTAGATAGCTGGATTGGAAGACATAAGGATGTCTGAAAATTGCACATTTTTTACTTAATAGTTATACATTAGATAAAGTGCTGGGCTTGTCCTGGAATTTTTAATCTAATACTTGAATATCCTAGCACCTCACTGATGACATCAGTAGCAGAAACCGGTCTGGGGTTGGGGATATTCTCAAAGCTTGTTAAGAACTTATTTTGCAAGCTCTATATATAACATTTTCAAAATAGTATATGAAAGTAGTTTTCAATGGAATATATTTGTTTTTATTAAAAAAAAGCTTGACATTAAAATTATGCATCACTTTATAATTCTTATGGGTAAAATTTTTATTCATTATGATATCATTTTAGTTTTGATAGTGCATATAGTTTTTTTGGTAGAACATTTCAACTGTTTATTTACCTTTGATGATTCGTTAAAATGCCAAAAAAGTAATATTATTCAGCAGGACTTATAAGTGTGAACAATGTTTTTCCAAAATAATATTAAATCAAAAAAAAAAAGAAACTCAAATAATTGTGAAAATTTGGAGCACAGTTTGTGCATTGCAAATTCATTGTTAAAAAATAACCAATGATAAATATATTTTGGAATAAATTTTTGTGGTAACATTGCATTTTTCTTATTTTTATTTGCAGTTATATAATTATATGTGAATGTAATAATAAGTAATGTTATTGATAATAATTATGATTTTGTCGTCATTAATAAATATCAAAATAAATAATTTTATACCATTTTTATGTTCTTTTATTATGAACACTTAGAAATTATAACCCTAATCTACTTAAGTCTGAGTTGGCTTGCCACTGAAAAAAGATTGGCCAATCCCGCTATAGAGTCCACTGTTATAAAGTCATATTTTTGTTCAGTTGGACTTGTGAAATGAATGAATGATATAAAAAGATTTTCTTTTGGATAATTTGAGCATGATTTTTATGATAGAGTAAGATGCCATTTACATTATAAAGATCATCTCATATTAGAAAGTACATGAGAAGTTATGTTTGAGGATTCAGTGGATATCTACAGTCATATATGGTATTGACATCTTACAGAAATAAAAGTACATCAATAGCACACTAAATACCTGTACATTTCATATATGGACATTTGAGATTCACAGATTGGTTTACATACTCATCATAATATCTCTATTGTATTATTATTTTTCTCTTCTAGAGATTGAAATAGCCATACAAATACATTTCTAAAAGACATTATATATGGGAAAGAGAAATGTGAATAACTCCATGTGTGTGTATTTAATTAAAAAATGAGATATATTAATCTTTAGGTACAAAGTGGACTAGAAACAATTTCTGGTTTAATAAATGATTAGTGATAATCATTAATGTATTCATCTAGAGTGGATGATGTCAAAATTGTGTGTAGAATAAGTTTGACACTTATTAATCAAAATGTAACAATTTACAAATTTATAAGTGACTTCTATTGTTGATGACACAATTTCTAGCACTATGCATTCATTTTAGGTTTTTAATCTAAATCATGTAATCCATTTTTATTCTTACTGTACAATAACACATCACATTTAGTGATGATTAAATGTTTTCAAAAAGATTCCTATTATGTGTATATAAACTGATCATAAACATCCACATATTTATGTGGTGGGTGTATGTACATATGATTTTTGAAATTTTAAAAATAATAAAAAAGAAATCATTAAAATAGAAGCTAAGGAAGTATGTAAAAAATAACAACGATTTCCTGTACATACAATGTGCCATATTATTTTAATCATTTATTATTAAATCTACAAGGAAGTTTTTTCTTTTTTTATCTTAAATATTTTTGTATAAGCATATTTTTATACAAATTTAAATATATATACACCTACATGTTACATGTAAGTATAAGTTCAGGGAATACTATGGGTGCTTTTGGTTCATTGATAGAATGATACCTTCTGTAGATCAAGGTCCATGGATTTTGGTCCAACTTTTCTCCAGTACTTGAACTTTTATGAACTCTTGAGCAATGAAACATATCATTATTTTATAGTAAGTTAGGGAATAACTTCATGTTAGCCATGAAGCCTGAATCATTTTTCTCTAGGTACAGGTAGGCTTAACTTTTTTCTTCCAGACAGCCATAGCCTGGACCAATTAGCTATACAATTACTGGTTGGAAAATAGGCAGTAGTCAGTATTAGCTAAAGGTTCCACATGAATTCTGACTGCTGAAGCAAAATATATAATTGTAATATAAGAATGCTTTTATTATTAAAACAAGCAAAACTCTGTATACGTATTGCCACTCAGTGCAATCCAGAATAATCAATGGATGCGAGAAGGCTTGTGCATAAAATCCCCATCTAGTGCTTCCTACTCATCCAATATCCTCAAATTAGTTTCTGTCTTGTGACCTTCATCAGTGAGGAGCTTTGGATCTGAGAGCACTGCACTAGATCTTAGGATCTAACGGATGAGGTGTCATATAGATGATAAGTTCAATATTTATCTTTACAATTATATACTAATAATTTTGATTTCATGTAAATGATTTTTAATGCGATCACATATGCAATGTTTATGAACATAAATACTTCATGTAAGGTATTTACAAGTTTATTTAAAAATGGATCTTTAGAATCTGCTTGCAATTTGTTTTAATAAATATTCTGATGTTATTTTTCTGTGAATTATTTATATTTCTTTACTAAGGAACTCTTATAACTTATACAATTTTTGGTTCAGGATGGAAAGGATGCCCCATATTGTTTTTGGGATTAGGCATCGAGTACGATTCACTCGAAAATGTTTAAAATCAGAATTCACAATTACTCTCAATTAATCATATAATAATTATATAATAAATAAATCGTATCAAAGTTTGGGGCCCTGCATGGTTTAATGCAGCACTAGAATGGCAGACTACAGTGCAAGGTCCATGGATCATGGCCCAACTCTGTTACTGAACGACAAACCATTTGATTGTTTTTATGTATTAATCTTTGATGATAGATTAAATCAGGAGATATAAATTTAATAGTAAATTTTTATATTATTTGTATAAATCACCACTATCAAGTACATTTTACAGAAGTACTAAATAGTTAGGAGCATCTAAGGTCACATAATTACAAGAAGTAATAATGTATTTTTGTGAGGGATCATATCATTGAAGATTAAAGCAGTGTCCATGTAAATGGAAGATGAAGTTTAGATATTTTTTACATAAAAAATTAATTGTTTGGTTATTGACTTAAAAGATCTTTTAAAAATCTTTCTTCAGCTGAAAATCAATTCTTAAGGAAACCTTTAGTTTTTGAATCTATCAATGACAGTGGGGCCCACAAGATCTAGAGGTTCCTGTATTGATTCTCAGATGAAGAGAGTATTTAAAAAAAATATTTAAGTTTGATGATAGTCAATCCAGGAATCTCTCTATTTGCCTCTGTATCATTGACAAATTCAAAGCTTAAAGGTTTCATTATGAATTGATTTTTAGCTGAGAAAAGTATTCAAAAAATATCTGTTTAATCAGTTGAATACAATCATCTCAGCTACACAATGCTTTTCATGAGCAAACTGTTTATTCTACACCAGTGCAAGCTTCTCTTGTAAATTTGATTAATAATAGATACTAAGTAGTAATTCTTATAAATCATATTTAGAACTATACTATCCTTATACTGGAATAGTTTTTGGCCTTCATTAGTGATCCATTCAGCATATGTAGATATTTTGAATCTAATGTACTTTTCATTCAGAAGCCACATTTACTCATTTTTACAATGAACTACCAGGTTGAAATTCAAAAACATTTTACCATTTTGAATCCAAACTTGCTTGCTTGCAAACACCAGTTTAGAAACTATATAATTTGGTGACCTTAATTATGTAACACCTATAGGCAGTTTTATCTTTAGGCTAAGATTGGTATAAAGCTACTTTAATGGTCAAATGCTTAGCTTTTTGGGGAACAATATATTAACTTTTAAATTACACAGAATATGTCTTTACATAAATGATCCAATTCACATTGTATAGGTTGACTCTCTCCATAGATAGACTTATGCATTGTTTCAATATTTAATTAAATTTGTAAAATTAAGATTTTTTTTTTAAAGCAAAAGTTTTTAATATAAGATATCCAAATTTAACATACTAATAGTAATCAATATGCTTGTAACAAAAATGTTTAAAGTTGAAAAGGTATTTGAAGTCACATAATAAAAAAAAAACATTTTTGTTAATATGAAATTATACAAATTCAGGATTTAAATGACTTTTAAAAAGTTTATGAGTAACTAAATTAATGAAATGGCTGTATGACTTGTGGTAAGAAAGTGACAAACAATGACAAATTATTATCAGTAATGATTGCAATGTTATCACTTGTTTGTATGCGATGCGCTATGGCTTTTTCTTTACCGAAGTCAAGGATCACCTATTAGCCACCTTACATTCCCTTTCCATTCCCCACACTAAGTTTTTCCCATATTGTATTTCCTGCTCATCCCATTTCTACATCATCTATGACCTTTATATTTAAATCCTCCTTATCTTTTTCCAAATCCAGTATAAAAACCAAGAACTTTCTGTATAATCATTTTGTTTATATTTATTCTCCCACACCCTCATTATTTGTACCCTGACTGCTTGTAAGCATTTACATTCAATTAGCAGATGCCTAATATTTTCCATGGCTTCCTTACATAACCTGTAGACTAAACCACCCACATTTGTCCATTTATATGTTTATTCCCTTGTTGCTAAGATCCTGATTGAGCCTTGAATAATAAACTACTTTCTTTGCTATTATTGTAAAATAACTCACATCCAGTATTCTGTTTGATTCTATATATATTTAAACCCTTTTTACTCTCCATACTAGTTTCTCTATCTCTCCAACTTCCTAATTCTGCTATCCCATTCTTTGCCACTATAACACTCAACAATCCCCTAACACAACCATCCCACCTTCTGTACAATTATATTGACATAAAGTCTTTATCCAAATCTTTTGCATGCCATACTACCTTCCTCACCTAGTTGCCTGTCCTTTAAATTCAAAATCCCACTAAATACTATTTTGACTATTCCCTTACTATCCATAAATTGCATCTTCTGAATATTATAGTAGTCTTGTTGTTACTTACTCCACCTATCTTTTGGAAAAGAAATTAATGTATATTGGGAAAACCAAAATATATTGTCATCAGATATAGCTATTATTGGCTACAGAATAAAAATTTAATTTGGTTGTCAGAGGATTATGACTGCATTGATTATAAAAACAAATGGTACAATGCTTCTTCCCTGTATATGGCAAGGTGGAGGGGGGGCAGCATACTGGGAAAATATTAAGCCCATCTTTTATTTTTATTTGACATATAATTAGCCATCATTTGTAGTCCATTTTACAGGAATTTTATTTATTTCCAAGAGAATATGTTCAATACCATCAATACAAAATATCTGGTTCTAAGGCTTTTTAAAGATTTTTTGAATTTTCAGATTCTAAGAATATTTCTTTCAACCTCTCATCATGTACCTAAACTGCCAAGATAGAAATAATATATATATGTATACTTTAAATAAATGCTTTTATTTTTAAAAATGCATTACAAAGTAAAAAGTAATTTTTTTCCAACTTTCACAAAGAAAAACATGAATGATCATGTGTAAAAATTCAGAAGTTGCAACTAATACCCATTTTTGTATCAATGCCAAATCTATTCATCAGCTTTTTTTTACCCGATGAATGTATTAGCATTGAAATAAGAAAGTGGGCATTAGTTGCATCATTTGAGCTTCTAACAAGAAAACGTTAGGCAACAAAAAGAACCATCAAGAGAAAAGACAATTATTGATACTGTAGTGTACCCATACATTCCAAAAATATACAAATTGAAGAAAATCTGCAATCAGTATAACATCAGAACAGCTTTCTAGAACCATACCACACTATGAGGAATTCTAACATCTACAAAGCCTAAACTTGAAATGCTGAAAAGAAAAAAATTGCATTTATGAAATACTATAAGAATGTGGAAGAACATATATTGGTGAGACCAGTCATCCAATTGAAAAGTGCTTGCAAGAACACAAACTGATGATTGGAAGAGAAAAAAATGTGCCTAAAGTAGCAGACCATGTATGTGCCAATGAATATATATTCAACTAGGAAAATACAGAAATATTGGATAGAGAAGAAAAGGTACAAAGAAAAAAATTTAAAGAATGTGCTCACATGATAATGGCAAAAATTCCCACAACCCACGCATAATGTATGGCAACCACTAATCAACTTTGCTCTTAGGAAAAAGTGGAGAAATCAGGAGGAATCTCATAGATTAGTATATGAAGTTTCTACTGACTGTTGCCTTTGGCAGGATGGCCCAGTTGGTTAGAGCATTATCTTAAAATTCAACACTTAAGAATCTAAGGGTCCAAGTTCAAATTTCATGCTAGTACTGTCACCAGTCAGACCAGCAGCACCTGAAGAAGAGGGGAGAATAATACCTCTCAGAATGTGCATATACTAACCTGTTGGATATGCTATTACTAACAACTGAATGTATTTGTAATATTTAAATTAAGTTAAATTTTTCTAAAGACATGCAATACTTATATTAGATTAGGGAAATAGTCCAATATGAAAATACAATTAGAACAACATCATCACAAACCTTTGGGAAAACATGATGGCTCTATACTTTAATTGTGAAAACTGAAGAAAATTTATCTTTACTTTTTAGTGCATTTAGTTTATACAGTTACAGACATTAAGATTGAAGAAAGTTTAAATACAATTTAAGTCCTGGAATTTTATATAAAATTAAAAATGTAAAATTTTCACTAAAATTTGTTTGCAAAAAAGCATCATTGGAATACATATTCATACAAAATATCAACTAAATTAGAAATTAGGAAGTGGATGAAAATTGAGTTCAAGATTTGATCTAAGCAAACAAAATTAAATAAAAAGTATATGGAAAATGTAAATAGTTCATTGCAATTAGGTTTATTTATAAGTATTTACTGATTTTTGTTTTGTTTTGTAAATGTGTGTACAAAGTAATTTTTATTTTAAAAGGTTAAAGATCACCTTTGAAATTTTGTTTGAATAATAGACGTTTTTGAATGGTTAATTTTTGGGTTAAGAGTATTCTGTTATATTTGTAGTGTTATGAATTATTTAAATATTAGTCCAGCCAGAGATGAGAGTTGTCCGTCAATATTTTTGGAGGAAATGATCTATAATTTTATTACCTAAACCAATAAATAAATAAATATACATATATTTAAGTGCACAATTCTGTCCATTTACAAGATGTTGTTTCTTTGCACCACTGCAGTGGACTGAACTTTTACTGAACTTTCTTACCGCAAATCAAGTTCCATTACAAATAGCTACTTTCTTTCTATGAACTGTCAATATAAAGTGTGATATCATAGCCATAAAATTAGCAGCAAAACCAACATTTTAACTAATAAATTTTTCCTTATTGGAATATTATCTAATATTCACTTACAAAATTAATTCATTCATTTTTATAAGATTGTAAATGTGTTTAATTCAGTCTTTATACACATGTTTGTGCTAGTGAATTACCTGCTATAAAAGCTATAGATAGATTTATAAATTAATGTAACATTTAAATTAAAAACTAATAATAGACTTCGATATATGTATGCACACATTAATTATATATACTAAAATAACAAATACATTTTTATTTTGAAAGAGTTTTTTATTTCCAGCCTTTTTTTGTTATTGTTGTTATCCTTAAATGGATTATGTGGTTTGCCCTCATTTATTCTGAGTCATAGCAATTTATTTACATACTTCTTAAATACACAACTATTAATGAAAACATTCACAGAAAAGGTAGAATTTAAAAAAAAATATATATTCAACTTTATTACTGCATGACATACTTTTAATATAACATGTATATCATATTCATGGTTTATAGTAATATATTGTAAAACTTTTTTATAAATTAATTAAAAATTATATGTGAAGCTAATTTAAAAAAAGAAATAAATCGTTTTGAAGTATATTCTTTTGTTGCCAATTTTTTTTTTTAATTGGAATACAGTGTTTGCCAAGGAGCTTTGTTTAGAAACTATATATAATTTATTTCCCCTTAAAATCTCATCATTTATTGGATTAAGCCATAGTAATAACTAACTATTGAATAAATGAGTTTGCATTCTAGGAATAGCCTAAGTCAAAGAACAGACTAAAATTATATAAATATATTTTTAATTTATTATGTGATATATATATTAAACAAATAGTAGAATTTTTTTAACATTTAAATTTGTTCATTATTTTGCCAAAACTTATTGGATTCTTGGATCTTAAAAAATGATTGCCTTAAATACATTATATAATATAAATTTATTATTAGAATTTACACATTCATGGAGTGTTTAGAAATAGAAATACCACTAGTTTATAATGAAAAAGTGATTAGTTCTTTCTCCAAGCTGATTGCAGCACCATTCCTGATTCAATGCATGTGTTGCATAATGACATACTTTGCTATTATCCACAAAATTTTTAAAGTCCTAGTATGTCTGGATCATGAGTTAGAACATAAAATATTGAGGCATGCATCATATATTATGTTTGGTTTTAATTTAGGCAAAGCTGCTGTTAAAACATTTGGAAATCATTCACATTGTGTATGACAGTGAAGCCATAAATGGTAATATGTCATGATTGCAGGGAGAACATTGATCTATGAAAGTACAAAACACAATATTACCATTCTTGTCATGACTTACGATCCAAACATACTAGTGCTTTAAATTTTTTGTGGTGAATATCTAAACTACAATGCTACATAACCCATGAGTTGGTTTAGCTTTGACACTACAGGCAGCTTAAAGTGAGTACCAGTCACTATATTTTGCAATGTATTGTCAGTTTTCTGTCACAGTTTCTGAGACTGCCATTAAAATTTTAAATTATTAAGGGATCATCAACTCTTTTAGTAATATATTTAAATGATTGGTTCTATATTTGGTTAAATGAGTGGCTCTGTATACAATTAAAATCAGTTTATGACTGATGCATTTAATGTTGGCTACTGATCTCTTACATATAGACATGCTACATGACTAGTTTTTGAAGTATTGTAGTTGTACTGTGTAAAGCAAACATTTATTTGGTTGTTGTTGTTTTTCTACTTCTCTTCCTTTCCTTTTAAATAAATAAATATTTATTTTTTTCAATATAAAAATATGTAAAAAAAAATTATGTACAAAACTTATATAAAGTAATGAGATTTTAATTTAGATGTAACAATTATCACAAATTAATTAAGGGTTCTTCTTCTGTTCTGCTTAGATACATTATAGTCACACTTCAATTCTCATTTAATTTCATCCAATTTCTTTATAGAAATGATGACTTCTTTCTGTTAATTGACACTTACTACAATTTAAATACAAGTATAGTGTATATACATAAGCTAGATATAATTAGAATGGATTTGAACCTAGACTTTCAAGCTCTCTTCAGTCATCCACTCTATCTTATACAATTGATACATGTGATCACATACATGTGAAAAAGATAAATGATCTCCAGTATACACTTTTCAAGCTGAACCCCAGCACTCATCAGTTAGATCGGATCATCTTCTACACGCATATATAATCAGTGTTCAGTTTATATAAGATAGCAAATCTTCAAACTTTAATGGACAGACTTCAATCTTCTTTACTCTAAAAATATATATATATATTTTCAATTTAATCTGCTGATATATATATATAATCTTTATCACAATGGTGGTATATTAATGAGATATAATTCATAGTAGAATGTAACAGCTTTTGAAAAGCAAAAATATCTATTTGAATGATTCACAAATATATAATTTTATTATAATATAGTTTTGAGTTTTTGTTTTGAAAGCTCAAACATTATGTGCTTTTTTGAACTACTTAACTGTCTATGTAATTATTTTACTAAATGACAAACTGATTGCTTAAAATGTGTAATTATTATGTATCATTTATTCAAGTGTAAGTTGAAAAATTTGTTTTTAAAACAAGGTTTTAACTGAAAACAACACAGTAGTGATTCCTCTATACAATATTGCCACCTAATGCAAGCCATAATAATCAGTGGATGCTAGAAGGTTTGTGCACCAAAATCTTTATCTAGTGCCTATACATCCAGTATCTCCAGATTAGTTTCTAGCTTATGGCTTTTATCAATCAGGAGCCTAGGAGCCTTGGATCTGAGAGCTTTGCTATAGATATTTGGATCTAATGCATCCCTCTAACAGCCAGCTTTTTAGTTAACCATAAAGCTATGAGCTCACCATGAAAACACAATAATGTTTTCATTCCAAGCAATATTGTATGGATAAAGTTGCCATTGCATTAACAGATTGTGTAAACATAAGAAATGGTGTTCATGGGATGTTATAATGTTTTAACTGAAAACAAACAAACAAAAAAAAATAATATTAAATTGTTTTTATGTTGGCTGATTTCTAGTTTACTTTTTTCTTGACATTTTTAATCTGCCTTTCACTTTTGCCAGCTTTTATAATAAAATTGTTTGAAAATTAATATTATTTTTTCATTTTAGATATATATATATAAATCATAAATAAAAAAGTATTTGCTTTAAGTCTTAAGCGATGTTATAAAGCTATTATTATATGGTTTGGCTGAAGATCTCTCAGCTCCACATAGCTATTTAAGATGGATAGGTGGATTTGAAGACATATAGGTGTCTAAAAATTTCATATTTTCTACTTAATAGTTAACTTTTAGATAAATGTTGGCTTTGGCTTGGTATTTTTAGATCTAGTGTCTGAAACTACTCTAGCACCTCACTGAGGTGTTCTAAAGTATGAAACCATTGGTTTGATGATTGGAGTGTGGTTTCTAGATAGGGATTTTTAAATGCTTTCTTTTGCTGGCATTTATCAATAAAGCATGTTAGAGCAATTAGCACAGCTTTTTATTTTTATTATGAATAATATTCTTTATTTTTTTTGGTTTGTTTGAAAAATTAACATATGTCAGCATTAATCTATCATATAGTAAAATGATTATATCGTTGATCGCTGAATATTTCACTGGTAGAGCATAGGAACTTCTATTATTTGATAAATAGATTTGTTTTATTGTAATTCTCAGCAGATGATTAATTCACTAATCTTCATCTCTGAGTCAGTCACTCTATACTGCACTAAAATACATAGTCTCTCACAAATAACTTATGCATATTATTCATACTTTGTAGACATATGATGTTTGTCAAGAACAGAGCAGAGGTCTTTTCAGAATCTTTCCAAAGAGGAATAGTGAAGGGGAAGGAGTGTGAATCATTAGGTCAGACATTTGTAATTGGTTTAAATCTTTTAGATGAAAATAACTGTATACCTATTTATTGACCTTTAATTGAATAACTATCTGAGATGGCAATGGATCTACTACTTGAAATAAATCCTAAGCTTAATTAGAAATTCTCAGTTTTGATAAACTTCAGGATAGGGTTGTGTCAGGTAGATGCTCTAACAGGCATTCGATTCTGGATTCAGAGTATCCACAGAAGATCTTGATATTAAATGGTGTGGTTACAGGTATCCCACTGTAATTAACAAAATTGATAATTAAAGTGAAAAAAAGAATGATGGAGGAAGGACCAATTGCTTTTATTATTAAAGCATTTAATTAGAATCTTATTCACATAACACGTCCAGAACAAATTACTGCCTGGCATAAACAAGATTTTTCTCGACTGTAAAAAAACAGGCATGGAAATATTATATATAATTTTTTAACATAAAATGAATTGCATTTTTCTTTCTAAATACGCGCACATAATTTGTACATTCGATGAATACTCAGGCATGCAGCTAGTCATATGATCGCACTGTCTCAACTTACTACTAATCTTTTTTATTGTTAATCTTTTTTTATACTGCAATAGTTAACTTTTTTTTTATCAATTATCTTGGTCCCTGTTTTAATGTGTAAATTTGTAAAATATGAATTTTAGCATAAATGTTTGTGTATATATATGTCGAACAAATTTCCTATTAATCATAGTTTCAGATATTCTTTGAAAGACGTGGAATTACGCGCAGTGATACGGAAGAACTACTCCACATAAATAGTTAATATAAGTATAATTAAAATCAGACAATTATCTTTATGTTGCAATAAATACTTTTAAAAGTTTTGTCATAGTGTGCCTGAATTGTGATAACCAAAACCTCTTAAAAGTTGAATATATTGTTATTGACGTATTGAATTGTAAAATGATCAAATATTTCATACTTAGACATTCTAGTTATTCTCGAATAGTTCAAGCAGGAAGCATGAAATCACATTTCTCTTCCTGAATACTCACATATTCGCAATATTTTTAATTAATTATAAAGGTTATTAAATGACATCTTGCCTTCTGATACCATTGCTATTTAGCTATTTTTAGTTTGCCTTCTTAGATTTGATTTATCTTCGTTAGTGTCACTTTTATTGAAAGTGAATGGAATACTTACGTAGCCATTAGATAAATTAAGCGAACGGGCAAATGCTTAAAATACTGATTGATTAATATTAAGGTGAGGAAGAGGCAGTGCTTCAACGTTATGCTGATGAACATTTCTTTCAATTATTTTGAATTCATTAAAAGTTTATTTTATTACAAGCAAAATAATTTTTGAGAGTCAATCTGCTACTGCCTGTTTGGAGATAGGGAGGGAGAGAGGCAATTGCTTAGCTTACCTATATCACCCAAAAAGCACATAACCATTATTTGATCACATTGGAAACTTATAAAATATATGATAAATTTATCGAAATTACTATACAGAAAAAGAATCAGAATTAAAACCAATTCTTTTTTTATGTTGCACTTCAAGTATACAATAGTCAAATATGTTTAAAAATACATATATACAAGCAACAAAGATTACAAATTATAAAATTATTATATAAAAGCCTTTTTCGGCAAATTATGTTTTTTTGCCCTTTTCAATATATATATGTATGTGCTTTAAATCATGGAGACATATTGAAAAGGGCAAAAAACACATAATTTGCCGAAAAAGGCTTTTATATAATAATTTTATAATTTGTAATCTTTGTTGCTTGTATATATGTATTTTTAAACATATTTGGCTATTGTATGATAAATTTAATGTTTGCATTTATCTATATAATTATCTATTTACGTATCTACCTATCTCTATCTATCAATCTGTTTAACTGTCAGCTCGTCCATCCACCGTCTGTCTTCCTATCTATTTATCTTTCCATCCTTCTGCCCATTCAACTATCTATCATCCCCTATTTATCTGCCTATCTGTCTTCCTATCTACCTACCTTCTTTCTTATCTTCCTACTTCCTCCCTAACTACCTATTCCCCTATTTACCTTCTTCCCTTCTACCTATTTCTATACTTTAATTCCCTCCCTCCTTACCTACATATCTATTCATATTCTTACCCACTTATCCATCTACATGACTACCTATTTATCTACATTTTCCTTACTCTTTGACTCTATCAATCCATTCATCTATTCATCCATTGATTAATTTATCTATCAATCTTTCTATTTATTTATGTGGCTACTGTCTTTTCACATATCTGTCTCTATTTATCTGTTTTAATGATATCGAGTATTATTAAAGTTCATAATGTAGCTTTAAAGTTATATTACTAGAATAAATTGTGTTAAGAGGATGACAAACAACGACAGATTATCACTAGTTACGATCAAATTGGCTTCAATATACTCTGGCTTAGTAACTTTAATTTCTCTTCAGTTAGAGTTGAAAGATACATTATACTTTATCTAATAAGGGAATTAATTCTTCAAGTGCTTTTTTTTGAATGAAAATGGTTACTTTTGATTGGATTTTAAGACTGAGGATTATCAATTATTTAACTTCAGCCAGAAGAATGAATGTTCGATTGCTTGAGATATTTATGGCAGATTGTGACAAAAATTATCTCACGGTCAATTCACCTGAGTCATATCATAGGCATTTTAATTATTTATCACTTTTATTTATAAACTGGAAACACCATGGACAATGCATAAATAGTACCAAACTATTTAATGTACATTTTTAACATACACACCTATAGTACAAACGTTAATATATATTATTCAAAATTAAATTATTTGATTTTGTGTGTATAGAATAATGCAATATAAGAATGTTTAACAGATTTTAATTTTCTAGCCTTATTTCTTATGAATTTTCTTAAACTTTGTAAAAGTGTTTAGGTTTATGCTTAGAAAACCTTTAAAAAACAAAACAAAAATAAAATATTTCCTACTTCAATGTAATCGAAAAAAATGTTATAAGTGTGATTGCATTCAATGTTTCGAAATTGGAAAAATAATTGCCCACATATTTTAATCACATTGGCAGAAAATTACATTTAAAATGAGTTTGAAATTGTTTTTTTTTTTTTACTAGGGACAACACATCTTTTATTTTATTGCCAGGATTAATTTTTTTCTGAATTGAATTTTGTAGGATACAATTTGGGATATTTCATATATATATATATATAAATGATATACCAAATATTATTATTCACTACTTTATATAAAATATCCTAGGGAAGTATAGCATTAGAGTTTGAAAGATAAAGATGGTGATGAAAAATGAGACCCCTTTTTCCCGTTTTGTGACTAAAAATAGATAAACTGTGGGTTTAGTATCATTATTGTGTGATGAAGATTGTTTCTTAATGCTATTAATAATATTATTTACCATTGGCTAATTGATATTTGTCTGACTCATATTGCAGAGGACTTATTTAAGAAAGCTAGATGTCCATTTATTAGTTGATGGCTGTGTGCATTGATCGGTGGGGATGGGGGCTGGGGATATCTGCCTGTTATCTGAAAAATTCTAATTTTGCTTAAGAATTATCACTTGCTTCAGAAAATCTTCAAGTTCCCCTGGGTTTGAATCTCAGATCTTGAAAGTGAGAGCATATTGTATTAAACATTAGGCCATGAGATGAGGTCTTTTTTATCACATAGTTTGCAAATGAAAAATGGAAGAAGCAGAACTTAAATCTGTGTCTAGCTTGAGCTAGACAAATAAGATGTATGTGATATGAAATGCATTAATAATAACAATGAACATAAAAGTTGCTCAGTTTGCATAGCCTACAAATCTGATTTTAAATTAATTTACCTATTCATTCATTTGATAACTTTCATTCAGAAAGATTCCAATTAGTTATAACAGAAACAGAAATCACTTTAAATAAAACAGTTGAAGATAAATTTAAGTGAAGCAAATAATTAACTAGTTTGTTTTGCCTAGAGATATTGTAACAGAGTGAAATGAAAATTTGAAGAAGTGGAAAATGAGTTGTTTTTTTTAAAGTTAACTGGTATCAACTAAGCAAGTTGAAGATTTCTGAAAGGCATTTGGTAGGTTTCACTTAACATTTTAAAGAAGTATGTCTTTATGTTCAGTTTTATTATTATAGATTACCCATTTTAATATATGGTTGTGAAATATGGACTTTATATATAAAAAACGAAACCTTACATATCTCTTTGTTATGTAAAGGAAAATAAACCTGTATAAGTTTATCACATCCAGATGATGTTAGGAGCTTTCGAAATGATGTTCTCATCATTAGTGTGGGTATAGTAAGAGATCATTGAATGGATGTATTTATTGCTTTATCAGTTAAACCTGTATAAGTTTATTTTATTTAAATGATGTTAGGAGTAACAATTTGAAATGATGTTCTCATCATTAGTTTGGGTATATTAAGAGGTCATCAAATGATTGTATTTATTGTTTTATCACTTTCTCCTGCTGAATGAGTAGGATTTGGACTCCGGAGCTCAAGATCTTTGGATCACAGCTACCAGTTTTTCACTTCAGGTGCTTGAATTTTGTTATAAATTCTCAAACAGTAGATCATTCAATTATATGTATATATAAGATGTTAATCACATATTGATTTCAAGAAGGATAGTAGATGATCTAAAGCAGTTTTACACTAGAGACTTAATGACTAGTTTATGAGATTTTTATTTGAGGATGAAAAACAAATTTTTGAGACAAATTTGTGGTGTATCAGAAGAACTATTAAACTGATAGTAATGTAGTCAATAGGCAAAAAACTTACCAAAACTAAAATATTAAATGATTTATTGAGGATTTACAGTTTTTCCATACTTTCATTTAACTTTTTGAATGTTTAAGATTGTCTTACCATTAAGACATTAAAATCAATAAGCTGATTTATTGATTTTCTTTTGTTGAAGAGAATTCTCCCTATTTCTATTTGTTATGCAATGTTTAATACCATTTTCTATTCAAATTCATTATTATTATTATCATCATTATTAACATTATTATTTATTTCCTTGCTATTATTCATAAGCTTTTATTTAAGCATAGATTTAATTGGTGGGCACTAGAGGCAATGCTACTAGTTTCTAGGAATAGTATCTATAAAATCAGCTTTCATGCAAGTAGAAATGACTATTTACTTATCTATTTTCTGGAATGTGATATGTTAGTACTAAAATGTCAGGTTGAGCATAACTGCTTTATTCAATTTTGTCAATATTTTTTTTCTTGAATGGAAATTGATATGTAAATTTTTTAGCTTGAGACCATCATTTCACTACTGTAGAAAATATCACAGGGTATTCTTGGATTTCCATGATTTTTAGCTTCTTTCTTTATCATGTCATCCCTTTTTTACTTTAGTCACCAATCCTCAAAAAATTTTTTGGTTAAGGATTGAAAAAAATACAATTTTAATTTCATGTTAAATTCTTTTCAAATTACTGGTAAGACACACTTGTAGTTTTTCTTCCTTAAGGGTCTACTTTTAAAACAGAATGTTGCAAACATTGATTTAGAGATAAAATTTCTATCCTACTGTAATTCATTCTTCAAAAAGGTAGCAAGTAAAAAAAAATTTTCTCATCTTTTTTCTTTCAATTTCTCTATCTGCCAAATCTCTTTCCAAATTTTTTAAAGATTTTCTTGATTTTTTTACGAATATCTTTTTTAATTTCAACATTGTTTTTTTATATATCATTTTATTCTGTATGTTCATAGTAGCGAAGTCTTATATATTTAATTTTATTACTTCTACAAACTTCTTATTCTTTATTTATTTTTTCTGTTTTGGCCAACAATCATCTTAACATTCTCTTTTCATCATTTTTGATTCTCCTTTTCGGATTGGCTAAAGTTCAATTCCATAAATGAATAATGATATTATAATTGTGCTAAATGTTGCTAATTTAAATGCATTCTTATATATCTGTTTGATAAATCATTATAAGTCATCTGTCAAAAGACAGGGTTCACATTTCCAATCTGTTTTCCCTAAGATTTCATATCTTTTGTTACTTTCTTTAAATACAATACTCATGAGTGTTAAATGTTTGTAAAGAAGGAGATAATTTCTGTTTTGATACCACAGTTACTTCATATTTTATCTTTATATGCACATCTTTATTTTAAATTCTCATTTCACAACTATTAAAGATCTTAAAACCATCAGTTTTAAAAATTCTTCTGTCTATCCATTTCTATGATTATATTCTGCTTTTTACTCATGAACTCAGCTAGTTACCTGAGATGTTAGTTCAGCAGTAAATATCTTTTGTAGGTAAGCACAATGTGAAAGAAGTGAACTCAAGGGTTAAAGTTTGTGGAATTGATCCTTTGGTGAGAAAAAAAGGAATAATGTTTATCTTAGTTTGGTTTATTGAATGGTCACATGGGTGCTTGATAATCACTGCCCACTTCTTTGGTATTCAGAGGTTGCTTAATCTCCTAAAGAGCTGAATATATATTATTAGATCTATTCACTCTATTCTAGAATTATCTACTGTTTGCATGGATAATTAATGGACATCAGATAGCGTAGTGCTACATTAGTATTCTTTGGGTGATGTGCTTAAGTTTGCAGCACAGGGGTCTTTTGAGTAGAGCAAAAAGATTGTTTTTAGAAGTATAGTGTTTAATATTGATATGAACATACATTAAATTAACAATATTTTTTTAAATGATTGTTTATAACTTTACACGAATGAAATGAATATGGTAAAACTGCCGTATCTCTGCTTTTAAAACCTGTGGATTGCCTTTATCTCAGTTTGATAAAAAGCGTCCAGTAAGTCAAAGAAATTAATAAATTCTGGACATAATTACATGTAAAGTATAATAGCCATATTTTATCATGTGCACGATGCTTTACAATTGCAACACTATTGTTTGCATTAATGATTACCAGCTTTCATGCAAATAAAAGGGTCTATTTATTTATCTCTTTCCTTGAGTGTTGTACGATGTATTAGTACTAAAATAACAGGTTGAGTAGAATAGTTTCATTCAATTTTTTTTTTCTCACATAGGAACTGATATGCTAATCTTTAGCTTGAGTCCATAATTTCACTATTGTAGCAAACAGTGTAGGATATTCATAAATTATTATAAACTTTAATTGTTGGACTTCCATGATTTTTATCTTCTTTCTCAACCATATCTTTTTTGTCACTTTAATCTCCAAGCAATTTATTGCTATTTTTTTCATTTCTGGAGTTGTTTTTTTTTTTAACAGAATCCTCTAAAAATTTCTGATCAAGAGTAAAAAGGAAATACAACTTTAATTTCATATTAAGTTTTTTCCAAATTATTGGTTGGATTACACAACCCACATGCAAATCACCCAAGGGCAATCCACATGTGCATTCCAGATTCTGACATCATAGAATAAGAACTTTTTCTTTTACAATCCACTAACATCAGGGAGACAGCAACAGACTCTTAACTATTTAGTGAGTTATTGATTGCAAATAAAGATGACAAACTGCCAAAAATAATGAGACAACACTATTTATTCACATATATACAACACAAAACATATACTGGCATGACTTTAGTTAATTAATTTATACTTTAATTCATGCTGAATAAACCTTTCTAATTTTATTATATTAATTTAATTTATGCATAGACATAGTATACAGTAGTATAAAGATTTGAAACAAATGATTGATAGTCACTAATTTAGAATGTATTTGAATGGATTCCAATCTACTGCTTAGACATCTAGCTGCTCTCAATTCTTATACATACTGTACATAGATTAATTGACCATGTTTAATGAGGATAATACAAGCTTATAAACTAAGAATGATCTTATTAATTGACTGATGCAATCAATTTCAGGCCATGATATTAGTACATAGTAAATAATAAAATAATTGTAAAATACAGGAAATCACATCTCTATTACAATGGTATCTATGTAAGAATAAATATATATAATTGTATGCATATGGTAGGAATTAACCTTCTACCGCATGTATAGCAGTGACTGGCAATCACATACATATCACTACATGAAAGAAAAATGGATGGCAAATGATAGGAATTGATCACCTACTGCACATCACTTTAAATAAGATCATGATTGTAAAGGATCAGCAATCACAAATAATGTTACAACCATCTAACACTAATGTGTTACATAGGATTGAGTTTCAGATGCAACTTGATCTGAATTGACGGATTGACAGCTATGCATTATTATCAGTCATAATAATTCAAATACAAGACTAGTTAGCTCAAACTGATACCTATTTAACATAATCTTAATCTAGCTTGTCTATGCAGCAGGTTTGCCTCCCATTCATAATTTTAAAATTTTACTGATTTAACATATTAATTAAATAAATAAAGTGGAAATAACTGATTGATGTACCATTTAATAGCATGGCAAGAGATTGTGATTATATGCTGATTGCCTTTTGTAGATTAATTTTCTTATGCTTATCACTGATTAAATAATGGCATGATAAAGAAACCAAACTACCATCTCTTGCCATACCTGCATATAAACAGACTCTAAATAAATCATTATTCATCAACATATTTCATTAGATTGGAGATAATAATTAATTAAGTATTAGTTTAAAAGTTATATTTATTCTTTCAGTTTAACAATTCACCTCAGTCTAGGTATTTGTGGAGTTGATTCTTTACCATTTCTATGGTGGATGAAGGTTTAATTGACATTCAGTCTTTATTAGAATGTGTCAGTAATGATTTCATCTTGGCTTACTGGCTGTTTCTTCTGGTGGTACTGGACACCAGATTTTACTTATCTAGATGGACGCATAGTGGGCAAATGTTCAGATGGTTTCTTCTGTTGTTGATGTTTTTTTTTTCAGGACTCATTGAAAGGTTTATGGTCTACACTCAACCAGCTTGACAGTGAAGCATATAACAGCTTCTCTAGTCTTGCATGGTAGACTTACTGGAACTATCAGATAAGAAGGAATTAAAGTAGAATAGTAATAATGGTAGAATGATAATCACTGGAAGAATAATAATCACTGGCAGGATCAAGATAGAATAATCATGAATATAATTTCCAGCACTTTTTATACGATTTTTAACTATCTTATCTGTAAAATTCGGATCCATCTCGTTGTTTGGATCCTTTCATTTATTAGCTATAGATAACTCCATTACTTTCACTGAGGTTTGAGTTTATTTGTCCAATACCCTATTTGCACACTTATTTTTGAGTGGGAATATTAGCCTTTTTAATTAAATTGTTTTAATTATTTATCTCCTTAAACTTAATCTAGTAAAATCGTTTACAATTATTTTAATTACTTTTTCTAGAATGTCATTTCCACCTCCTAACACCTTTTGCTTTTAAATTACTTTTTGAAAAAAATTAGAATCAATTATCTTTTGCATTGTACTAACTTTAGAAAAATATTTTGTTTTTAACAAAAATAACTTTATAATTAATTATACCATATATCTTTATCTGTGTGTTTATAATATATATTTAATTTTTATCGATAAAAATTTATTAAAACTTCTACATTTAATTTTTTTTCATAATTTTTAACATTATCAACATGAAGTATATATATATCTTCAATAAGTATACATTAAGTATAATAGCAGCCATTTTTTATCACATGCATTGTTTGCTTTCATGCAAATAGGAGAGGGTCTATTTATTTATCTCTTTCTTGAAGTGTCATATAATACGTTAGTACTAAAATAGCAGGCTGAGCAGAATAGTTTCATTGATTTTTTTTCTTTCCTCAGATGGGAATTGTTATGTTAATCTTTAGCTTGAATCTATCATTTCACTGTTGTAGCAAACAGCATAGAATATTGCTTAGATTCTTATAAGGCATTTAATTCTTGGATTTCCATTATTTTTATATTCTTTCTCAACTATATCTTTTTTGTCACTTTAATCTCCAAGCAATTTACTGCTACCTTTTTTAATGCAGAGTTTTTTTCTTTGTCATGTGTCATAGCATCAGTCGGAAAGCAAACCCGCTATCCCGGGACAACTGCTTGTAAAGCAGCTGTTGCTGACCTCTCGACCACCAATGCTTGACAACTTTTTTTAATGCAGAGTTGTTGTTTTTTTAAACAGAATCCTCTAAAAAGTTTTTGATCAAGAGTGAAAAGGAAATGCAACTTTAATTTCATCTCTACATGTCCAAGTTTCAGATTTTCTTTGTTTTTTATGAATCTGTTCTCTAATTTTAAAATTGTTTTTTTAATGTATCATTTTATTCTGCATGTCATTGAAGTCTTATATATTTAATTTTGTTACTTCTAAAATTTCTCATTCTTTATCTATCCTTTTTCTTGCATTCGTCTTAATGTTCTCTTTCGACATCTATGATCCTTTTTCCTGATTGGCTAAAGTTCAGCTCTTTATTGAGTGATGATTTTATAGTTGTATTAAATACTTTCAGCTTAAATGCATTCTCACCAATATAAATACAATTTACCCAAACAACTTTAAACACTTTTTAGCAAAAATCTTTTATTGTACATATATACATACACCTATGTTTTGACTATCCTGCAGTCTTCTTCAAGTATATGTATATATGTGCAACAAATGATTTTTGCTAAAAAGTGTTCAAAGTAATTTAGATAAATTGTATTTATATAAGATATTACAGCAAAATAAAGAAAAGGGTGATTTTGATAATATTTCATTCTCACTTAGCTATTTGAAAAATCATCACTAGTCACTTGACAAACAACAGGGACAAGTCATTGTGTCTGTTTTTTTAAAGACTTCATTTGTTTTGGTCTCTTCTTCAAATAAAATATGAGTGTGAATGTTCGTAAGAAAAGAGCTGACTTTTGTTTTGCTGTCACAGTTACTTCATATTTTAGTTTTAAGATGCCTTTTGCAATTTCTTATTTTTTAATTCTTATTTCACAACTTTTAAAGATCTAAATTTATTTTTAAAGATCCTTTGTCTATCCAGTTGTGTAATTATATTCTTAGCAACTCTAGAATATTTATATGCTCTGAGTACTCAGTCTAGATAGCTCAGAAGTTATATCAGAGTTAAATACTTTGTATAGTTAAGTGCAGTGATGAAAAAGTAAATTTAGGAATTCAAGGTTTATGGGATTGATCCCCTGCTAAGTCACTGCTGCTTTGGTAGTCGAAGATTTCTTGATCTACTAAACAGCTGACAAAATATTCAGTCTCTTGAGTAATTTTCTATTTACTTGTGTAATAAATGGAGATCGGCTAGTATAGTGTTATAATATTACCATCTCTTGACTAGATTATTTAAGCTTACAGGAAGTGTCTTTAGAATAGAGTGAAAAGATTGCTTTTGGAAATGTAGAAGTAAGCATATGTGAAAGTCAAGTGTTAATAATAATATTGATCATACATTAAATTAGTAATGTCTTTTTTCAATCATTGTTTTCAACTTTACATGGATTAAGGTATATGATAAAACTGCTATAGCACTGCTTGATTCATTTACCTGTAGTTTGAAAAAAAGTATTCAGTAAGAAAAAAAAATTAAGAATTAATAAATTTAGTATGTACCTATATGTAAATTATAATAACAGTTATTTTTTGGTTTGATGCATGTAGTGGCATTTTGTGATTACAGCATTAATATTTGCACTTGGGACACAATATTGTTTTTGTGAATTTGAGAATTAAAATTTTATTTAAGATAGTAAAAAAATGGAAAAAAAGTTAGTGTATTGTTGGATCACATTACTAGAGTAAGCATTTAGCAAAAACTGAAAAAGCATTAACTGTGTCAGTGGAAGAAATAATGGAAAGGAGTATTTAGGATATATTGTGGAAAACACCAAGTTTATATGAAGATTTTAATTTAATAAAGAATCCTTAAGGTTACATTGAGCCATTTACTACAAGTAACAGATGATTGTATAGATTAAAAAGTTGGTATGATTTTAAAATTTATAAATTTTATGGTTTTTGTTGAAATTTGGCAAAATTGCTTTCATCATTAACTTTGCAGTTTGGAATTATTTTAAATGAAATTTTAATTTCTAATTTCCATTGGAAATGGTTCCTGCTATCATTGCAGATAAATAGGCTTAATTGTATGACTTTAACACTACTTAGGCATATCTTATATTTTATCATCATCATCAATGTCAGTTAGAAGAAAGAGGATAGTACATTTTACTTTCTATTTGAGAAAGATTGATTGAATGATCATATATGTAAATATGCTTTTCTCTTTCATTTATTACTTCTTTTTTTCATAACTAAATTTTTTTTTGTTAATTATTTTTGTGATGTGATAATGTGTATAATATTAAAATTAAATTGTATCAATAATATGAATATGCATATTTAAAATGTCTATACTTTATATACATGTGTGTATGTTGCTGACATCATTTAAAGAATTAAGAGACTGAAGTGGAGTTGGGCTGGACATATTGCTAGAAGAGATGATAATAGGTGGACTGTTGAAATGTTGAACTGGATTCCAAGAGATTTTAAAAGACCCAGAAGAGACCACATGTGTGATGGATAGATAAAATAAGGAAGTGTGTGGAAGTGATGTGGAGAAAAGAGGCTAGAGACTGGAGAAGATAGATTGATCCTGCAGTGGATTGATAATGGTTGACAATGATGATGATGATGATAAAACATAGTGTTCCTTGCTACCCAGGATTTCAGTATCTATGCTAAGATTTAGAAATGTATATAGATATGGGATCTTACTATATGTATATATACACCTATATCATTATATTGTTGTACATGTGGATTACCTGTCTAACGGCTATACCATTTTGTCATAATTAAGTTAATTATATTTTTATTTTGAATAAGTTTACTTATATTAACGAACGCCCCCTCTTTTTTGTTTCTTTTAATAAGTTTTTTTTTTTAGTACACAGTACACTATAGCAAACTTGATTTTATGAATCATTTCCTACTAAGATTAATGGATGTGTTTTTTTCAATCACTGTTAGTTTGACATTGAATCTTGTAGAAACTAGTCTAGACAAGATGATAAGATGAATCAGGATTTTTGCATAACACAAAACAACTTTTTAATTAATCAAAAAATGCTTTTGAATTATTCACAATATTATTTCTAACCATAATAAATACTATCTTAGCTTAATTAATGAATTATGCAGGAATAACGGTAATAACCTACTTGTAACATTTCCTACAGCTAAAACCAATTAAAAGTAATAAATCTATCTAGTATTTCGTAAATATATAATATTTTATGCATTTGAATAAATAATTGTTTCTATAAAAAATAAATATTATGGCCTTTTGGTGTCCTTTGTTTTTTGTTTTCTCACTGGAAGGTTTTATAGTACTTTAATCAAATCCTATCTCTAATTTTGTGTTATGTTGTGGAAACGGTATTCATATGTACGAACTAAGTAGGTTCACACCTTCAGCTAAATAGCCATTTATGATCTTTATTTTTAATATTTTGTTGGCTGTAGGCTGGCTGGCCACCTTGAAGAATAGTGACCTTAATTGGGGATTCTTGACATCTTTGTAAAAATTACTGATTATTTTATATTTGAATACCAGGTCAGGGACACTTTACTGTGTGACCAATCAAAAATATATTTCAAAGATAGTTAAATATATAAATGATAGTTTTATCTATAATAATAAAATATGTTTAACCAGGAATTCAAACCAGGATTTTTTGATTAATTTATTGCAATTGTTAAATCTTGAAAAGGAAACAATGAAAGTTAAATGTAGAATTAAAAACTTAATTTTATTTTTAGCATAATCTTTATTGATGAACTACGTAGTCACATGATTTACATTACTTTAGGTATATAGTATCCTATTACATATATACACATGCTACCTTTAGTTGGTATAAAGTTAATAGTACATATGAGTATACACATTGTTTTAAATTCAGTTTCAAAAGTAATTATATACAAATGGTGGAGAATTAATTAGGGAATGAAATGTATGGTTAGATTTCAAATGGTTTTATGGGTTAGCATTCAGTCATATGGTTGATTTATTACATATTAATTTTTAAATGAGTAAACTATGTGGTAATAATAAGTATTGGATAATACAATAAAGACCATATCCTAATTTTAATGACCAGTGGTGAAAGTAAGTCTATTAAGCTCTATGTGGCTGCATATATATCTGGAAGTGTTGAAGATTTGATTTCTAATTTTAACTTTCACTTATTTTATTGTAGAAATTTTTTTGATGGACTGAAGCAGAAATAACATCTAAGAAACCAAAGAATAAACATAAAAATAGCTATTTTAATGCTGGGGAAGAGCCCTGTCTATAGGCTATTAATAAGGGTGATGAATGAGACTGATTGGGACTTTGTTATAGATGTATTAAGAGTTCAGTATATTTGAAGTGACGGACACTTAAAAAAAAGTGTCGGGTAGTTTCTTCCTCTTTGTAACATTTTTTTAGTTAGGAAGTTTCCAAATTGATCTTGATAAGGAAGTCAAGATATTTGGACCTTAGATACCAGAATTAAACTTTTTGTATCATCTATTTGTCTGAAGATTAGTGAGATGGTATATGAGATGTAATATTAAGTTGAACTATTTCTATTATCTACTATTAAATGTTGAATGCCTAGACAAACAACTGTTAGTAATAATATACAAATAGACAACTCAGGTTACTAGATTAGACAGTGTTTCAAGTAATATTATTCTAGAAATGTGAGTTCAATTCCTATGCTAGTATTGTCATTGGTCAGACCAGCAACATATGAAGAAGTGTAGAGAATAATACCATTTGAAACTTTGTGCAATCTACTAACCTTTGTTGTCTATTTGTGTATTATTACTAACAGTTGTTTGTATTTGAAGTTTAAATAAAGTTTAAAATTTTCTAGCCATTCAATATTTAATGGTAGATGATGTAAATAGTCCAACATATTATCACATTTTGGGTAATCTGTTTGTTTGTGCAGTGAAGAAGAGGTTGAAGTATTAATAATTGCTCAGTTTTATGCGCAAGATTAAACGTTCCCCAGTACACCAGGGTCTCGTTTTATGCAGGTTCCACAGAAAACCCGCATTAAAAAAATCACACAAAAATAGACTTAACTTACCTTGAAAAGGGGGGATGGGTTCTGTAATTTTCAGAAATTGCATAAAAGCAAAGCAACAAGGAAAAATTATTTTAAAATTTGTATTAAAAAAAATAAGGAATTAAAGTATGACTAATAAAAAATTTCAAATATTTGAAAAAAATTAATACAAGACAAACTTTTTTTACTTTTTTATTAACTACAGTATTTAATTTTACATTTTTTCATACATATTTTAATTATTACTGCTATTTGACAATATGCGTTCGTTTGTGAACTGGTAAGAAATCAGATTTGTCACAAGAGGAAGTGCAACTAGTGCCACCTTCAGTCTTGTGCTGTGTTTTATTGGTTTTCTGTCAACAATGTAATCAGTGATTAAACTTTGAAATGATTTTACGAATTGTTTATAAAGCTCGCAATATTCAGACATATAACTATTTAGCTCTCGTTGGAATTTAAGAGATTGTTCATTGCAGAAAACTCTCAGATTTCAGCATTTTCTGATGTTGATTTTTACTTATCAGAAAATAATAATAGTAATAATAAAAAGTCAGATGTCACATGACTTATATATAGCTTGCACTTACAAATATGTAAAATTAAGAGCATGCTAAAGAGCTCTAAACAAACTTTTTTTTATTTATGGTAAGAAGGGACCCATAGGTCGAAACCGGTCTGGGGATGGGGACAATCCAAGATAAAAATGATTTGAATGCCTTCTCTTGTAGTAGCATTTATCATAAAAAAAAAGCTTGTTTAGAGCTCTTTAGCATGCTCTTAATTTTACTTATCAGAAAATAATAAATTTGTCCTTTTTTGTTTACTACTGAAATAAATTTTAAATGTTCACATTTTGTTTCTATATTAAAAAAAATGAGATCACAATCAAAACAAAAGGATTATACATTAGCATTAGAAAGATTATTTTCAGTTTACAAAATCAATAATATCTTCGTTATTTATTTTAAAAATCTAAGATTATTTATTTCTGTTATATCTAACAAAATACGTTTTAAAAGTTTAAAAATTTTGAATATTTATTGCGATATTTTTATACATAAGTATAAATCTATTATTATTATTATTTACTCATTAATATAAGTAGATTATTTACACAGAAGTTAAGATTCTAAATACAGATTCAGGTCATATTCATGTTAGCTGCTAATATAACGTTATATTTTTGAAAGAAAAAAAAAGTATTTCAAGTCAAAATAAGTTATTAATAATTTAAATTTCTTGATATCTAATAAATATAGTGAAATATGAAGTGCTTTATCATTATATTTTTGAAAAAAAAAAGTATTTCAAGTCAAAATAAGTTATTAATAATTTAAATTTCTTGATATCTAATAAATATAGTGAAATATGAACTTCTTTATCGCATAAAAGAAAACCCACATAAAAAGATATTAAGAAGAAACATGAATCACATAACTTCAAACACACATTAATTTATCCATTAGATAAAGTGCTGGGCTTGTCCTGGTATTATTAATCTAATACTTGAATATCCTAGCATCTCGCTGAGGAAGCTAGTAGCAGAAACCAGTCTGGGAGATATTCTGCAAAGCTTATTACGAACTTATTTATGAGATCTTTATATAAAATATGAAAGTCATAGAAAGTGAATCTGTAAGAAGAAAAAAAATGATATAAACTAACATAATTATCTTTAATCATACTAGTAATACTTAAAAATGATACCATGATAAAGCAGAATTGTATTAAAGCGGAATTAAATATTTGACCAAAGTGATACAAGTGATCATAGGAGAATTTGATGTAAATAAATCATCAGAATGGTATCTTGAGTAATAGGAGAATTTGATGTCACTAAACCATAAAATGACATCTTTATTCACATTATATGAAAATATTATTTAAGTAATAAAATCAGGGATAACATTATGCTAAGCAGGTCAAGATGCAATTCAAATAATGAATTGTCTGTGTAAACCTACAAAATCCAAAGAATTACAATTTGTGATTGTATTTGAGAAACTAAATAATTATTTTAATCCACCAGATGCGTGATAAATCTTCACTTCCAAAATTACTGTCAAAATAGAATTGAAAAATCTATAAATTCAATGAAGCATTAAGAACTTGATAAGGATTGTTTGTGGGAAATTTTCTGAGGGGCTCTTTTGCACCATGACTGTCTGATGTAAGGTTTCACATGGAAGTTGATGTAGCAAATGATCAAACTGTACATTGCCCATGAAATAGTACTTGGCCATTCAGAGTTCCAGATCAGCACTATCAGTCATACAGTTCAAGCAAAATTATGTGTTTGGAAATTGCCATACACTATGCAAGACATAGATTCTGCATTTTATCTATTACCCAAAGCTAAGAAGCCAGTGAGGATTTTTAATTTTGATTTTACCATTAGCAAATATGATTGGCTATCATTTAGGTTTACTAATTCACAAAATATTTTTCAATCAAAGGTGGACAGTTGATGCCTAGGATGAGGTGTCATAGTAGTATCTTGATAAATAAGTCTGTGAAAAATTGGAGGTGAATTTAAAATATTAAAATTCATTTGGAACATCTCAGAAATAAAATTCCTGGAGCATGTTTTATCCAATAAAAAGAAAACAGCAATGTCCAGAAAAAAGATGCTTGGTTAAAAAATACAAAAAGACCTGGGAATACAACAGAATTATAATCCTGGTTTGGTCTCATCAGATATTTTGGATGCTATTTTAAGGAAATAGCTTGCATAGCTCAACTTTTATGCAAACTATTTAAGAAAAACACAAAATGGGTTTAGACAAGGTTCCATGAAAGTCACTATCTTTGCATGACATAGTTTTAATAACTATCCTATGATGCCATCATTCTTACAAAATGGCCACCCAAAAAAAATGTTGGTATTTTTTAAAAAAATTATTATAGTGAATAATTGATTTTAAATCAAAATAGTGAGTACAAATTGATGATGATCACTATTGTGAATTCTTGCATAAAGGTCAAGCACTAAGTAAGATATAGGTATAATCGTAAAACAAACTTCAGAGAAAAATAAACAAAAAACTAATATGAAAGTGAAAACAACACTCTCTAATAGGCCTGACTGCAATTAATTGGTAAAGCAGCTAGAAGATGAAGTGCTGAGAAGCTGATTAAAATTTTTCAAGGAAGAGGTTTGTTCTCAAAGTACTATGACCTCTATAGGTATAAAGTGAGTCTAGAACCATTTAACTGGTCATTCAGATCTTGTTTCACATTCTTTAAGGGTTATCCAACTTTAATAGCTGAATGTTTATTCTATTAAATATATTTTATCATTTTATTGTGTCTAAATTTGCTTATTAATTATCATTACTTATAAATATTAAACCACTAAACATTATATGATTATCATTCTTTATGCTTACACAAGCTGTTTACACAGAGGCTAAACTCTTCATACAGTAGTGCCAATCAGTGTAAGCCAGAATAATCAACAGATACAGGAAGGTTTGTGCATAAAATTCCTATCTAGTGCCTACTCATCAAATATCCTCAGACAAGTTTCTAGCTTGTTGATTTCATCAGGGAGAAACCTTGGATCTAAGAGTACTACACCTAGCACTTAGATCTTAGGATCTAGGTCTTAGGTTACTAATATCTAGGTGCAGTGCTCTCAGATCCAAGGCTCCTCACTGATGAAAGCCACAAGCCAGAAACTAGTCTGGGGATATTGAATTAGTAGCCACTAGATAGGGATTTTATGCATAAATCTTAGATAGGGATTTTATGCACAAACCTTCTTGCATCTATGGATTACTCTGACTTGCACTGAGTGGCGCTACTGTATGGAGAGTTTAGCAGAGTGTGTACTTATAAATATGGGTGTTATAGCTGCTTGTCAGGCACTACTAATCATTAAAACTTTGATTTGGGCTTTTCATTATTGAAATTAATTATTTATATGTTCTTTCCGTATCTGAGGTATAATATATATACACAGAGATAAAACATATTATATATGTGTAAGTAAAACTGACAATAAGAGTTTTTAAAAAAATCATTTGAATTTGTGAAAGGTATAAGTAAAGATCACCAGTTATGTGGCTTTTTATTTTATATAAGCTGCCCCCATTTGATTTAACACAGTCATAGAGTGGATACATGTGAACAACTGAAGTTCAATATGTTATTATCATCTTTGAACATCTTCTGAGCAACTAACCATCTTAGTAATTATTAAAAAAAAACCTTTAATATATACAGTCTTCTTCCAAATTCACAATTTCTATATCAACGGTCAACAAAAAAAAAAAAAGTAAATAAAATGTAAAAAAAATAGAAATTAAAAAATAAATTGCAATTTTGTACATTTTTTTTTTTGTAATAAGTGTAATAATGCTCAAAGCTAAATGGGTTTATAAGTAACTATTAGAAACCTGTTAACACTTAGACAATCCCAATGTAGATAACAATCAAGAATTTCAAATTATTTTTGTAACAGGTTATATTTATCTGTTTAAAGAGGTTTATTTAAACTTCTTTGTATCAATAATTTCAATCTAAGTGGTCAAGTTGCACTTTTAGTGTCTATATAAATATATGGTACTATTAATAGAGGTGGGATTCCACTATTATTAAAAGAAAGTTGCATTGACAACAGTTTCAAATTCTTGATTGTTATTTATATTGGAATTGTCTAAGTGTTGATTGGGTTTCTAATGGTAATTTTTTTGTTTGTTTACAGTGCACATATAGTATGTATACATTTACTTAAGTATGTTTTCCAATATATGTAATTTTCAGTTTTGACCAATTAATCATATACTGTTAATTGACTTTTCAGGTTACTAAGCAATGCAAAACTATCTGAATTTGTATCTGCGTCTTATAATGCAAATGATAATTTGGCATTGCTATTTAGTAAGGACAAGAGTGCTGGAAAAAAAAAAGAATTAAATCCATTTGATTAATTAGTCAAAACTTGAAACATATACCTATGGACATGTGTGTTTCACTTGAACATATATATATATGCATTATAATCGGTTCACTATTAATTTCAGTATCTATGATATAGTTTGGAACCAATTATTACGGATACAGAGGAGGAATAGATTACTAATTTAAAGATGCAAGTAAGATTTACTTGCAGATTTAAGAATGTAACATTTATACTAAATCATTGGTTGGGTTTGATAAATAATTTTAGAAGTTTTCCTCAACATTTAAACTTTAAATTCATTAAGTTTTTATGAGTGTTAAAAAGTTTATCTAATTTTTTAGATACCTCTTGAATCCATTTCTAAATAGTTTTAACCCATTGCTGCAGAAGGGTGTCTTTAACAATCCTTTAATCAGCAGACTTTTCCAATTATTTAGCGACAAGAGTTTGAATAATTTTCCATCCTTATTTTATCTTCAAGCTAAAAATATCTAAGATATTCATTTATTGACCAATGTTTGGACGGTTTATAACCTAAGTCCCTTAAAATAATTTTACGTAGTTTGGATTCGAGTTCCAAATTGTAGGCAGGCAAGTGAATATGCCCCTTGTTATACAAGGTCCTTTTGCCTATATATATAAGCAAGTATTAGATCTACAGTATTTGGAGAGGATTTAAAAGGTATTTAGAAAATTGGACTAATTTTTTAACACCTATTTATATATGTGTATAGTAAGTAGTTAGCTGGAAAGTAAATTCTGTGATTCATAAAAATTGTTTTCGCCAAAAATATGCGATTTAATAGAATAAACATTTGGATTATTAAAGTTTGGCATTGATTTCTTTCAACTTATAAGAAAATTATTGTACATCTGTTTATCCAAGATTGATAACAAAACAATGACTTTAGTGTTATAGAAATCTGATATTAGAATATTATCAGTCAGGCTGCAAGCTAGAATCGTTTATTGTAAGAAAATGTTTAAAGTATATAGATTTCTCATGAAAAATTTCAATTCTTCCCTTCTGAACGAAGCTGATTATTCTTTCTTATGTCGGTCTATACTTTTTAGCAAAAATAAAAAAAATAAGGAAGGGGATTAGAAAAGCTATAGTTGGCTTTTCAAAATAATAACAGCCAACATTTGAAAATAATAACTAATGGTTTCAATTTTTCCATTATTTAGAAAGTGTTATTTTTAATACTATAAACTGTAAAGTATTAAACAATAGTCAATAGTTGATCGCAGTAAAGATTCTAGGTTCTGTTTTTGGACATGTTTAGGTGGCGATCTAAACTACAAATCTGGATTCAGATTCTATCATGTTTATATTATTGACCATTTTTTGACGTATTTATTACCGCAGGCATTTTGGATTAATAGATAATGCATTCACCTGTCATTGACATGTCATAGGGTTTGAATCTGGACTTTTTCAGGTTTAGTAATTTTTTTTTTAGATTCTAAATAGACTAGGGTTTTTCTTTCAGATAGGCATCCCATAACTCACTTTAACTAGTTATCTAATACTGATTGGTAAATGGATATTCAGCTGGGATTTGAATCTGATTGAATAAAACTTGGAATTTTTTTTCCCAGGTTCTAAACAATCTAGGATTTTTCTTTCATATAGTAATTCCATAACTTACTCAACTAGCCATTAAAATATCAATTGGTAAATGTATGTCTAATGGATGTCTAACTATTCTTAAAAACAGGATAAATGAAGATGAGGAAATTTTAAAGTCTTTAGTATCCAATTAATAGTTAGTAAATTTGATTATGCTTTCTCCTTTTGTCATCCTAACATTGGAGCTATTAGAGAGAAAATTGTCTTGCAGTGTGCTGTTTATTAAAATTGCTTTATAGAGATGTCACTAATTTCTATTTAAATTAAGCTAGTACCAAAAACTATACAACTAACTTAGTCATAAGATGTCAGTATTAAAACTTTCTAGTCGAAAGGTAGAAGAGGCTTAAAAATCCTAAAATATGTCTAAAATATACTGAAACTGATCTAGTGGTAGATCTATATAACTAACTAAATAAATAGATTTGGGTTCAAAACCTTAGGGTATTTTTTCAACTTTAAGCTGTTAGCTTGAATAGTATAAAAAAAATAAAAATTGGTTGTTAGATGAGAATTGTTTATTAGCTCTAGCTTTGAATCCTAAGTTCTCACTGATAGAACAAAATCCAGAAACCAATTGGCAATGTAGATATAACATCACAAGTATCTATTGATTTCTTAGACTTACAATAGGTGGCAATAAATTATGGTGAAGATAACTGCTCTTGGAAATAACTTGAGGAATTTAATGAATTACTATCCTTTTGCCAAAATTCAAAGATGCCTACAATTATCTTATACTGAGGTCACTAAAGTGTATAGTTTCTGACTGAAGATTAGATTTTTGCTGAGCAAATTAATTTGGATTTAAAACAAAGGGTGTTTGGAATTTTTATGCCATTCTGTCCATTAGGTTGATACTGTTTAACACAATGGCAGAATGGAGATTACAAAAACTAACAGTTTCTAAATTGAAGCTCAACTCTATTTCTTCTAGTGGTTAAATGCTACTTGACCTCTTCTTAATTATTAAGCATTCAATTATTTTTTTGTTAGGATAATGAGTAAAAGATGGCTAATATATGATATAATAAAAATCTGTAATTGTCTTTCAGAAAAAGTCGTCTTGACATCACGTGATCTCGGTGTGCCTTCATTGTAGTCGATCATTCTTTGATTTCTCAATGCTTATATTGTGGCTTATTATTATAAGCGTTCAAAAGTTGTATTTTATTTTATAAAACTAGCAGATTTTATACGCTATTATCGTTTTCTTTGTCTCAGATTATAAAGAAAAAGCTTCTGTTCTTTTTGTTTTAAAAAATGAATTCTTGAAATTATAATGTTTTCATAAAAAATAACTTAATGAATTCACTGTGTGAGAGTTTTAGAAAGCATTGATGTATTTTTTAAATAAAGAAAATAATTTCTATTGTATATGTTATACAAAAAACTTAACTATTATAAAGTTTAATAGTTTATATACAATTTAAAAATTTATATATAATAGCATATATTATAGCTGCGACGAACGTAACAGTTAATAGTAATTGGATTTTTGAAATAACAAAGCAGAATTTAACGCTAACGTATTGCTTTTATTTATGTCAGAGTAATTATCTTAAATTTTTATACTTTAATTCCGGGTTTGAAGTCCAACTTTTAAGAAAAAGAAAGTTAAAAAAAATAAAGCAATCATTTAAAAAAGTAATTTCACTTCGGGAAAAACTCTCTCTAATAGTTCCTTGTAGAGAAAGATATAGAGAAGGCAATAGGGGCCAGGGCTTAGTAATTGACGGTGGCAAGGTTTGAGAGAATGTTCA